>NJDD01001603.1:0-38054 GCA_002245505.1 Calephelis nemesis
ATGTGCAAATATAAAGACTGAATGTGATTTTAAATGTTCCTATAGAAGATTAGTTTAGTTTTTATTAATTTGTAAAGAAGTTTACGATTTTTGTTTGTAATTTGTCAAATAAACTTTATTTTTGCTAATTTATCGTCTTATTTCCTTAAATATAACATAGACTATTATTAAAATCTATAAAGCATGACTTCCATAGGTTTACTAAAAAATCTTAATTAACTAACATACGTCTGACAGACGTATGATTATCTTTTACGCTAGTTGCTATATGATTATCTTTCTAGGGTTAAGGAAAAGCATTTTTTGACTTTGACGGGAATTTACATCCTAGAAATAAGCTTATTTGTTAAAAATAATCTTGAGTACTTCACCTTAAAATCCACAATGTGCAAGAATTTAAGAAATCAATATAAATATAATATTACTCTTCCCAAAATCTCAAACCAGGCAATGTTTAAAGGCACTTATGTAACAGCGATACGTGTGTTTAATCATTTGCCAACCGATATAAAAATGTTAGATGGCAATAAATTCAAAAATAAGCTGAAGTCCTGGTTATGCAATCAAGTATTTTATAATTTAAATGAATTTTTCTTACGTAAAAATAGATGAAACAAATTTTAATTATAGACAAATGATAATACAATAATCTTAATTTATTTAAATGACTTTTTTTCTTTTGGTTGAGTTTTTTTTTTTTTATAATTGTAAAATTGACCTATTAAATTTTAAATTCAATATATTATTATTGATATTTGCATGCCAGTTTTGGTGCCATAATAGGTTTAAGGACTTATTGTGTATAAATTGACATCCTATATTTTGTATGTAACCCTATTATTGCAAATAAATTATTTGATTGATTGATTGATTGATTAACAACTATTAAAAAATTAACTTGTGAAATATAATATTTATAACATACCTATATAAAATAAAAATTATGATGTGCTGCTTAGACTTTTTGATGTATGTAGAATGTAGAAAGGTTTTCAGCTTTCAAACGAGTAACTTAAATATCCGGATTTTCAAAACGACACATAAAAAAAGATAAAGTATTAATCATTTTTTAATGAGAGTATTCATTTTTTATTGCATGTTCTTTCCGCCTCCGATGGTGTGTCTCTGTGGCATCATAGCTTTTGAAAAGATGGATTGGTTTCCATGCATTTTTTTTTAGCCGATAGTATCTATCCTCGCTTGATAAATATCCTTGACTTGCACAATTTGCTTGATACTACGGTCGCAAGACAACGACACATCTACAACATTTTTGATGGCTATGGGTGACGGTTATCTCTTATCGACAGGAAAGTCGTAAGTTTGTCCACTACTTTATCTCATAAAAAAATGTGTGCGTGTACTAGCGTACACTCGTAAGAAGTGAAGAAGTGAAACTTCTTTATGACGTTATTTTTCATACACTAAGTATATGCAACTTTACAGAAATTGGTTAAATAAAGTTTATTGCCAATCCCTACTATGCTGGAGAAAGTATACTTCGAATCATGCGTGGTAGGGATAAGAACAAAGATGGCGCGTAACGGAAAAATGTAACGCATAACGGAAAAATGTGACGTGTAACGAAAAAATGTTACATTATTTTTTTTTCCAATCCCGATAAAGAAGTTTCACTTCAAAAATTTTGTAGTTTAGCCTGAAATAAAGGCCAGATCCGCTTACGTATGCTACATACATACCTATTATTGCATATTTAAAAACAGCTCAGCATTGCTCTTCCTTGAATTACTTAACTCTGGCTATTGGCAGGTGAGGTAGAAGCTTGCACTGTAGTATCATCATTATCCTCATACCCAGGAGGAAAGAAAAAAGAAAGAAGGAAAATATATTTATTTGCGGAATATGTGTGTTGAAGTTGTTACAATATTATTTAAGCTTTTCAACATATTCTACCACGTGGTATGCAAATATTTAAATATTTTTAAAAAGTGATTATTTAATTGTATACACAATGTTATAATATTCATTCAAACTTCCCAGCAGCCAGTACTATAAGCTATCGTCCTTGTAGTACCATCGTTTCCAAACATAGCCCGGTTTCTAAAATTTTAATAAATTATTATTATCATTTATTTTTACTGTCTCTTATTTTCTACATTTATATATTTAACAAAAAAAAAATAATATTTAAAATATAAACATAAAAAACAGGTAACCAAAAACGGTGGTCTTAAAACTAAACCGACAGTGGTCAGGGCGACAGAGTGAGGAACCTCAGCACAATGCGTGCCGTCCCCAAAACTGCTGCCTTCTGAATCCGGCCCTTAACCCAGGGTTGCAGACCGAGTCTCTTAAGGTGTTGGTCGAGACTCTTCGCTATAAGACCGTTTACTGACACGACTATCGGGACAATTGTTGTTGAATCAATATCCCACATGTCGGTTATCTCGTGAGCCAAGTCTATATATTTTGACATTTTTTCCTTCTCAGCTTTCACGAGGTTAACGTCACATGGAATAGTGATATCAACAAGAAAAGCCCGGCGCTCTAACCGATCTACCAGCACGATGTCAGGCTTATTGGCGACAATAGTTCTGTCCGTGATGACAGACCGGTCCCAGTAGAGCTTGCATGACTATTTTCAAGAACTGGCTCCGGGGCATACTTATAGTAAGGCACTTCAAAACCGACAAGTCCATATCGAAGAGCAAGTTGCTGGTGGATTATTATTACAAAATTTATATTATTTAAGCTTGTCTGCAAGAAAATCTTTAACACTATAATATGTCTTATCTAATAACAAGTCAAATACCTTCTTTTGAAATCTTTTTATTGGCATGGAAGTGGACCAACGAACCAACGATACCTACTCTTACCTTAACTTTTACGAGAATCTCATTAGTTTCATATAATAATTATTGACCTAAAAGACGTCATTCCATACAAAGTTCCCGGAAAACAACTTTGTTCAGCCGAAATCGCTGTACAAACCACTTTTCCGGCATTTCTTCAATTGTTTCCAAGTATTTTCGACTTGTACCTTTTTGTCAGCGTCTAAACAACAGTTCCATATTATTATGACCTTGCCACAACATATTCAATGTATGCGTTATATTTGTTAAGATTTTTTTTTTATTTTAAAGAAAGTGAATAAGTACGAAATTATGATTATAAACAGCTGACAAAAAACGGACGCCATCTTTTAGCGTTTTCTACTGGGTACGATAACCAAACGTCAGCAGTCAATGCTTACATCGTTGGCGTATGTCAAAACGGACAACTTGGCTACCAATAATCGGTTGATACTGTAGAAATTGTTAATTCTATTCTATCATCTTAAGGTTGCGATATCCTTGTGTTTTTGGCTACGACTTTTCTGTTCGTTTGTTCGGATCACGTGAAATAGCGTTCTGTCCATATATTTTTTTAGCGTTAGCGATTATTGAAAAGCAACTTGGTTAAGCCTGCTGAATGGAAAGATTTCTAAACTTTTAACATGTAAACACAAAATGATTACCTTGGCAAATGGGACATGATAGTGCTAGTATTATTATCAGTATGCGCTGAAATATTTTTATTAAATTTACTAATACTAATAGGTACCTCCTGTATTAACTTTATATACGAGTACCTGTTAGATTCTTCTAAGGTCTCTAATATATCCGCTCTTTTACTTATAAAGTTTATAAATATGCTAAGTGTTTGAGGTTCATGGAGAGAGTTACGAAGCTCCTCCCATTCACGACAAGTAATATTATCTAATTTGTTGGTCATAATATAAATAATTAATGTGTCCCATTGCTGGACAGGTTGATCGAGTGTAGATAAGGTCCTAAGTTTATTATTTGTAACATCGATTATGTGACGAAGTGACTGACTGGACTCACGATTTATTTGTTGAACGTTAAAAAGAGCTTGTGCGTGATTATTCACAAGTAATCTTTTGTTGTCATACCTATCACTGAGTAACTTCTAGGCTGTGTCATAGTTATCGGATTTAAAATCCAGGTTATCGATGACTAGTGAAGCGCTTGAATGAAGAGTGAACTAAAAAAATAATTATAGTTTATTTAGTACCACGACTACTAGCAGGATGTCGATAAAGTTTAATTAGTAGTAGTAGATAAGTATTAACAGTAAAGTCTAATGTTCTTTAAAGATATGTAGCTCGATGTCGGGCCAGCTATTCATTGAAATATTGTTAATGATCCTATTTTATGCTTTAGTATTAGTATGTATCTCCATTTTGGTAACCGAATTTTAATGTGCGAATATTAATACAATACGATAAGGGAGTTTCCATTTATTAATAATTAAATGTATCGAAACACATGTTTGGATTAAAGTTCGTTAACTTCGTATGCCTTCATTCAGGATCAAAGCTTCGTTGGCCTAACTTTAAAGAGAACAAACTAAAGCTCATGTAAATAAAATAAGAGAGGTACATTTCGGAGAGCCGGAAACGGATCCTATTTTCCAACCAGCGTCCATACACTTAAGGATATTCAGGGAAAATTTAAAATCTGTTGGCATACTCCTTTTAATTTTACTTCTGTTTAGGGACGGAAGTCGTGACTTAAATGACTTCTCTTGGATTTTACGCTTGACCTGCAGAGCTGGGATATTTGTGCGCTTGGTTTTTACTCTAAGTATAAAAACTTATATGGATAATGAAAATGAGGCAACTCAGAGACCTTATATTTATGAAGAACTTAACGCAGCCGTATGAAATTCAAGAGCCAACACTTACATGGCTCGAATAAAAAAATAATATTTATTCTTCGATGAATTTCTTTTTGTCTTCAAAAATGATGTTATTGGTCACAAAAAATGTCGTCATCATGACCGGCGTGGATAAAGAAATTACACTCATCTTTCGCAATCACGTATACAGACATAGATACATATCTTCATACCAAGTCCTTTGCGTCACGATTTCTATAAAGTCCCAAGTGTCACGATTTCTATAAAGCTAGAATCTAAAAAACATAAACTTAAATAAAATAATTATAACACCAAAATGGAGTCTGTGGTCTAGCGGCCCGGCGTCGCACTTGAATTTTTGAGTTCAATCCCTGGCCGGACAAAAAAATTAACATGTGTATTTTCAATTCTCTAATAAAATACCGTTGTCAGGGATTGGATACGAGTATATGTCCGGTTGGCGATAGGCGATAGCTTATGGGATAAGCGCGTGATAAAATACGTTGACGCCATAATTTTTTTTGGCCGGAAATTGCAAATTTAATAACTTCATTTAGATTTAACAAGAAAAAATCTCTAAGAAAAGTATTTATCTTTAAGGCTTTACCGTCTTTTACTTAAGTACTCGAAGGTTCAACTTGGTAATATGGTCTTTATTACACTGTGATACAAACTATAATATTAATTTCTTTACCCTCATTTTGGTGTGTGTTTATTAATGAGATGGTTATAGGTTGTAGGAACTGACAGCTATATTTAAATACACATAAATTTAAGATGATAACGCGATATGTATAAAATTTATTTGACTATAATGAACGAAAGAAAATGACTATTCGTTTTAATTCCTATGAACCTAGTTATTTGTACATATATTGTTTTTGTATGAATCTATCTAATACATTCCTGAAATGTTTGTTTACTACAACACTTTTTTGTAAGGCGGTTACTTCATAGTCGCTGAACTTTGCGGTGACTGGCGGGATAAATTTTGTTATTTTGCATTTAGACTAAGCATTTATTCTTATCTTTAACTCTGGCACAAACCTTACTTCATTCATTCTTCATTTATTGACCGCCTCGTCGGCTAAGTGGCTAGCGTACACTGCCCAACCATGAGGCTCGAATTCGATTTAAAACGAGGGCAGGCAGTTTTGTGATATACATTTAAATATCTGCGTTTTCGGGTCTGGGTGTTTATCTGGGGACACGGGAATGCCCCGGCCAAGACGGAGAAGCACTACATACCTTTTGTAGCAGTGTTTCGTGGTTCTTTTTTGAACACTCATAGAGTTGGTTTCACATGTACTAGATGTACCAGATGGTTCATATTCTCAGAATATGATGACAATCACATACTAAAAAAGCACACAAAGTCTTAATTGAATAATTCTATATCTTTAGATTTTATTGATATCTGAAATACACCGATTTCGTCATTGACAAACTTACTGATACACTGGCACAGTGATGATCATCAAATTTAAGTTTTTTAAACAACAAACAAAAAAAAATAAACTTATAACTTTTGTTCTCCAACCCCTAAAATGGGGGGTGGAAGTTTGTATGAGAATTTTAAATAATTATTGGGTACCTACTTCCTGAAGTGCTAGAAAGCCAAAATTTGAAATGCTAACAACGTTCATTATACATAACAACGCTACTGTGCCCCTAGACTTGGCTCGTATAAAAGCACAACAGTTAGCTATATTAGAATATAATCGCTAAAGAGTGAAACAATAAAGTTAGGTAGGTAAATAGGTAGTTAAAGGTAGTTAAATATTGCCATTGCCACGGCATTTCTCCGATCGTTCTCAAAGTGTTCTCTTAATTTAGCACCAGTTTTAATGCAACTATTTCCTATTCATTCCAACACCTATTCATTAAGCGTTTATACCGAGTTTATACATGAACGCTTTTACAACCGATTCTTTAAAAAGGTTACCGCTTGGCTCCGTCCAATTACCGGCTCATAGCTATAACTTTCTTGTTCTACAAGCTTGTGGAATCTGTAACAAACTGTCAGTTTTTTAAGTAACTAAATGAGCACTAGCTGTTAAATGATCGACAATACGGTTTTTGCTGTGATCGTTCAGCTGATGATCTTTTAGCTTAGTTAACATAGCGATGGGCGCAAGCGGTTGAAAGCAAAAAAGAAGTATTGGCTGTTAAATAAATAAATAAATAATAAATATCCCAGGACAACTCACACAAATTGAATCTGACCCCAAAGTAAGCAAATTATATTATGCTTGTGTTATGGGTGTCAGTCAACGATACTAATACATAGAAATACTTAAATAGATACCAGAATAAATTTAATAAACACCCAGACCCGGAAATGCAGACATCTAAATGTTCATCACACAAATGCCTGCCCCCGTCGGGAATCGAACCCGAGCCTCGCGGTTGTTCGATGTAGTTAGGCGAGTATGCTAGCCACTCGACCAACGAGGCGGTCAAAATAGATTAGATTAGACATAACGAAAGCCTTTCTACTATTCAAGTAGCTTCAATGCCGTAGTCGACGGTAAGAGCTCGTAGTCCATGCATGTTGGTGCTGATGTTTCCCAAGGCTATGAGCTTTCTCCTACACTGTTTCTTCTGTATATGATCGTCATCATGTTGTAAATTAGTAACCCTCATCTCTACGACGACACTACTGGGGAAGCATAACACTACTGCCGTCCTAATATTTCTCGGAAACACGTCACGTCACGGAACCAACTTGTGTCTGAAGTCAACAACCTTTTGACCCAAATCTTGATTGGGGTCAACCAGATTCTGTTAGCAGTTTAACTCTTGAAAGAAACAAGTTTGCGCGTTTACCGCTAAAAAGACTCCCTTTGACATTTAGGGTGACGTTCAATTTCATGGTTATCATAGGGCGAAGGCTAAAATAGCCTTTAAAAACTTGGTGTGCTCAGTAAAGCGAGACAGCACTTTAAGTTTACTCATCGCTTGCAACTTTACTAAGCCCGAAATTGGCCTCACATAAAGTACTGTTATCAACTCTGGGCAGAGGCTTCCTAGTACCAGCTCCTTTCTTTTGACCGCATCCAACGTAGAGCGTTTCGAATTGTCAATGACCGGACAATTACCAATCGCCTTGATTCCTTGGCGTTGGGTCACTCAATGTTTTGTACCACACATCGCAGAATGGGGAATACTCTGAAGAGTAGTTTAGTTTGAGTCCTGCTGCTGAGTTTCACCTTCGGACCTTCGGTTTAAGTTTATCTTGATGCGTAGCGATCTACAACCGGTGATTCATTGGGCGGCCGTGATCACTTTGCATCAAGTGATCCATTTGCTTGTATGGTTCCTCTTATGTAAAAAAATGCACTCAATATTTTCTGCCTACCACGCAAGAGTACACGTAAGCGTTTCTCAGTCGCAAGACACTCGAGCTCAAAGTTGTGTACTCGTATTATGTAGCCTTAGCAATCCTACATTACTTTTTTATCAGTTCCCGAGATTAGCGTAAACATCCTTACAAACTGTTTGGTTTTTTATGTTAGTAATATTGAAATATAGCCTGTATATATGAATTATTATTTTGGAATTATTTATGTAAGTATTATAATAATGTGATAAAAATATATCAACTCCGTTATATGACGGAAGAACTTAATTAAACTGTTACTTGTATTTTTATTCAATATCATATTATTGGTCCTTGCAATACTATTCTCAACAATACAATTTTTAAGATCCTCGCGTTGTTGTTGACGGTAAGCATTACCTTTAACTTTCAACTAAACAACTAACTAAAAAAAATTTTTTGGAACAACAAATTTTATAAGAATTTATAAGTATGAGTATGAGCAACTCGCACTATGCCGTACATTATTTGGCCAAATTATTATTATAGCGAATGTATAAGTTCATCACCAAAAACCTACCTCCATTATATTAAATAGGTACCTATATTTGTTATCATATCAGTTTAAAAAATTGAGACATGTTATTACCTGACATTACTTAGATCTGTAAAATTCCAACTTTTTGGCAATCATGAATAAAAATGGCATAAATGTAAGTGAACGTCTGTATAAAAAAATATTTCTAAATAAATTGTAGAAACATTTTTATAAACGTGTGTTAGACTTTTATAGTATAAAACAAAAAAATCCCGATAAATTTCTTTCGCTGTATATTCTTCTCACTTTGCCCAGAGTGCGTCTCTCAGTACCTCGACGCCGCGTTCCGATCCGGTGGTCCAATCCGGATCCGATTTAAGAATTGTAAAGACGCGTTACAATTGTGCCTCATGTGTGGTCTATGGCATAGAAAAGGCATCATAATTTATTAATTAATACATTTCACATAGTCTATATGAAATAAATTAATTTTATTTCAAAATTCCATTTCTTACTTATCTTTGTTTTGATACCTACTTTTTTTTATTTTTAAGGACAAAAGTCTGACGTTAATGGAAATAATTATAATTATTTATTTTACGGAGACTGTCCAATAATATTTATTCCTTGTGTTTAAATCGTCAACATTACTTTTTTTAAAATGCTTTTAACGTAAGATTCTCGAAAATGTATTGAGTAGCAAGGTGCCGATGACAGTTTCAGGAACATTTCGATTCACACTTTAAAATTGCCGCAATTTAAAACTACAACTTATTATTCTAGCGGCACCACTTTGCGAACACTAAATCACTTCTAAACTGTAGTAAATTAAATTAAACCCAACTAAATTTTTGGAGCCTACAAGTTAAGTGACATTGAAAGAAAATTATTCTTAGTCTTAACTTATCTTTGATTTCACGTCCCTCCTGTTCTTTTTCGTTTATGTCAGTAACTGAGTTGGAAGTTGAAAAGCACATTAAAGGTATTTCATCTACTGCCGTTGGTACTGATGGCTTGTACTCTAAAATGATTATCCTTATACTCCCGCATATCCTTCCCGTATTACCGTTTATTTTCAATCTTTCCTTATCATCTCAGTCTTTTCCCTTATCATGGAAAAAGGCGAAAGTTATACCCCTTCCCAAAAAATCCAATCCATTACATCCTTCAGACTTTCGCCCTATCTCGATACTTCCCTTCCTATCTAAAGTTTTAGAGCACATAGTACATCAGCAATTGTCTTATATTCTGCGCAAAAACAATCTGCTAAGTCCTTTTCAGTCCGGTTTTCGACCGGGACACAGTACAGTTACAGCGCTTGTTAAGGTATCTGACGACATTCGTCTTGCAATCGATTCTAAATTTCTCACCATACTTGTTTTGTTGGATTTTAGTAGTGCGTTTAACTCAGTGGATTTTGATTTGCTGATTGGGGTCCTTAGTGCTCTCAATTTTTCATCCCCAGTTTTGAATTGGTTTGGATCCTACCTACGTGGACGCTCACAATTTATATCTATTAATGACGCTGAATCTGGATGGTGCGATATCGTCGCTGGTGTTCCGCAGGGTTGTGTATTATCCCCTTTAATTTTTTCTCTTTTTATTAATACTGTAACATCAGTGATATCATCAAATTTTCATTTATACGCTGATGACTTACAGGTTTACCGTCACTTTGATGTTATGGATGTAATGTAAGCCTTGCGTACTCTAAACACTGATTTAGCTGCAATTTTCTCTTGGGCTGATTCGTTTGGCCTTCTAGTTAATCCACTAAAATCCAAAGCGATTATCATAGGAAGTAGACACATGCTTAAATCCATTGATTATTCCAGCTTGCCCCCAATAGTTTATAATGGAACTCAGATCCCTCTTTCCCCTAATGTTACCAACTTGGGTGTTATTTTTAGTTTAGACCTTTCTTGGGAGGACCACTTTAATTTCGTTAGCAAGAAAATTTATTTCATTTTTCACTCACTGCAATCTCTTAAAAATTTCCTCCCTATTAAAACAAAAATCACCCTCGTTCAAACTCTCATTTTGCCTACTCTTAGTCTTATTCATGTTTTCTCGATGCTACAGAAACACTTTTAAATAAACTTGAGAAACTCCAAAATTCCTGTATTCGTTTTATCTTTGGTCTTCGCAAATATGACCATATTTCTATGTTTAGGGCAAAACTCAAATGGCTTCCTATCCGTCTTCGCATGAACTCTCATATACTTTGTCTCCTTTACAATATTTTGTATAATCCATCTGCCCCCTCTTATCTTCGAGAGCGCTTTAATTTTTTACACTCCAGTGAATCACCGTGTCGTTCTAGTCGTAACTCAATACTTCGTTTTCATGTATCCCACTCCCATTGTTATTCAAATTCCTTTACTTTTCGTTCCGTCAAATTATGGAATTCACTCCCTCTAGAGATCCGTGATAGCACTTCCCTGCCCATCTTCAAAAAACGGTTGAAAGAGTTTTACTTGACACTTGCATAACGATTTGTGATTATCAGGTTTCTTATTTATATTAGTTATATTGTTTTAAAGTATGTCATTATTGAGTTTTTTTATATTGTTTCTATGTTTAGGTTATTTATTTATTGTGCATGATGCCTCCTACTGTTTCATCACAGATTCTATATTTTAGGGTTGGCTGGAAGAAATCTGTAGACCTAGAGATAAGCCCACCTTTTGTGCATTTCTGTTTATCACTGTCCATATTTTAAGTCATAAATTGTGTACAATAAAGAATTAAATAAATAAATAAAATAAATAGTCTTATGCGTTTAACGAAACGCTATAGTGATGGAATGAACTGCTACTATGGATAGCCGATGATTTTTAAAATAAAAACACTTAATGCGAGTAGTTTAATTTTTACTATTAAAAAGTCTAAAGATACTCGTACATTAAAACGACACCAGTATAAAGTCTTATGCGTATAACGCAACGCTATAGTGATGGGATGAACTGCTACTAACGATGGTCGATAATATTTTAAATAAAAACGCACATTGTGCGTATGTAAATTTTTATTGTTAAAAAGTCTATTGTACTTAGTTTACTAAAAAACATTTATTCGTCTATGTTGATATCAGATTAATCTGAATTTTCACTACTTATTTCATCTGTAACAAATATTATAATGTTGACTTCATTATATTGGCGATATACATTATAGCGATCTCAATCGGAGATAATGTTCCTTTTTATTTTCTCGATAACCTTCAACCGATCTTCTGGCATAACTTTGTTCATGGGCTCTTCTAAAAAGACCAACATCTTATTTGCCGTAAATGCAGCTAAAGTGTTGATTCTTGCGGCGTGACCTAAAATAAAAAACTCATCAGAAAAACGTATTTTATTCAATCATTTCATAGGTAATCCTAAAATACCACCTGACGTATTTAAACTCGGGTACTTAAGGTGTTTTTTTATAAAAATTCAATATTGGAAATAAATATTAAAAATTGGAAATCACCAAATAGTATAAAACAAAATCGCTTTTCGTGTCTGTCTATTTATATCATATGTATCTTATACTGCCACAGCTTGCATTGATATACTTGGCGTTGACATTTTGAGTGATGTTCAATTTTGTGGTCATCTGAAGGAGAAGGCTAAAATAGTCTCTAAAAAACTTGGTGTGCTCAGTAAAGCGAAACAGTATTTCAAGCTGACCCATCGCTTACAACTACACACAGCACAAATTCGGCCTCATATGGGTACTGTTCTTAACTCTGGGCAGGGGCTCCATAGTAACAGCTCCAACCATTTGACCGCATTCAATGTAGGACAATTGGAATTGTCAATGACCGGCAATTACCAATAGGCTTGATTCCTTGGCACTGCTTAAAAATGTTGTTTCCCTCAATGTTTTCTACCGCATTATCTCAGAACATGAACATCCAGCTGCTGATTTCCACCTTCGGACTTCGCGACAGAGTTTAACGTATGATACGTTAATCCCATCATATTGATGCGTGGCGATCTGCAACTGTGTGATTAAGAAGACATTATTTACCTCGCACAACACCTATGTGGAATCAGTTGCCTAGGGCGGTATTCCCAAACAATTATAACTTAGGAACCGTCAAGTAAAGAGCGTACTCATTCCATAAAGGTCGGCATCGCATTTGTGATACTCCTGGTGTTGCGGATGTCACTGGGCGGCGATGATCACTTTCCATCAGTTGAACCACTCGTTAACCTCCTCTTGTATAAAAAAAATAGAAACAAATCTGCTTGCTGTGCATACTTGACAAATTATAAGACTTTTTATTGTGTCGTATCATCGGTCTAGCATTTACCTACTGTATGGTTAGCGTTAAGCCACGTTTCAACCAAAAATACAACTTTGCTTACATCAGTTATATTTTTGGCCTTTCTTAAAAAAATCATCTTGCTAGGACAATATCAGTTTTCTTCATTATGATTTTCCTTTTGTTAACTTTTTTGTTAACAAAACCGATATCTTTTATTACTTGCCGCAACCAAGTAATGCCTCCATTGAATAAGTCAGCTTCTTTCAATTATTTTAAAAGCTTTAGCAATGTGGGTAGCTCCATTCTTTTATATCTAATAATCACATATATAATTTCTAATGGCGTCTTTAGCAAAATCAACTTCTTTGTCCGCTTTTTTTGGGTATGGATATTTTCAGACATCCCATATTGCCCTATTTTCTCACGTGTTATACGCGAAACAGTATTGCGGCCAATATCAAGAGCTTCAGCTACTCGTTTTACAACGCGTTTCAATGGTTACAACGGTTCATTGTTTTGTTATTCTCTTTCAAAGTAGTCTCTGAAGCGAATGACGAGTTCTCTCATCTGACTTCAAAACAGTTTTTTTGTACGCCTAGGAGTGGTATCAAAAAACTCAACAATATTTAACAAACTAAACAGCTAACTCAACAAACTATTAACAATTATTACAACTAAATGGAAATGAAAACAAATCCAAATACGTATCACACATAAGGAGATCACACTTGTAATGAAAGCATCGCGTGGGTGAACAAAATGGCCGCTGCGCCGTTGCACCATAAAGCAAAAATGTTGCCACAAAAAAAATTATAAACCGATTATTTTTAAGTACAAAGATATGTAGCTATTAAATATTTTCCATTTGTCAAGCTCTAAAAGTGATAAAGGTAGCACAAAATTAAATCATTTTAGCATCGACATTACTCCGTCTTTCCCCGGTACTTCTTTTTTCACCGTGTTGGTCCGGGCTCCTTTGCAGAATAGACCATCTGCCTTTCTTGCCAGGCAGCTCGTAAAAGGCGAGCAAAGGCTTATCGTCGCTAACACCGTGACATCTGACTAGGTGGTAGAGTTTCGCAGCGACTCGCCCGGATTGGTACCACCGCCTTACCTATTCCTGCCGCCATAACGTCATGCCGTGTTCCGGTCCGGAGGGTAAGGTAGCCGGTAAACTTACTTTTGCTCGAGGCCTAACATCCTGACCTCAGGTTGGCAACGCATCATTAACATCTTTGGTGTCTCTAGGCGGCGTGAATTTCTTACCATCAGGAAATCCGTCTGCTTGTTTGCCTTCCTATAAAATAAAAAAAATAAAAAAACTCTTAGTCCTCGCTTTCGACTCTGCTGCTGCTAAAATCCCTCGATTAAAAATAGTTCGTTTTGTGCACTTGTTGCAAAATATACTAATTTTGATAAATTACTCTGCGCATCTGAATATTACACTAATTTTTGTCACAATCTTACAGATAACTAGATTTATGCTGCGACAATCGTTATCGATAAAAATAAATTCGAATAACATCACATCCCTAGGCATGTGGTCTTGACAAACGTAAACATAGAAAAAGGTATATATAAAGAAGTGCGAGTTTTGGCGCCATCCAGAGAAGAGATGGTCGAAGTTTTTTCATAATTATTGAATTTCGTGTTGATGTTGAGTGAAATTAGTCAATTTTGGTGGCATTTTGTACAATTTTGTTCAGTGAATGTGCACAAATAAAATAATCATGAAGAAATTAGCGTATCGTGTATTTCCTCGTTGCCGCCAAATCTCATGACTTACTGACGACTTATGATTGACGACTAAATATAATTCATTAATTAAAATTGATATAGAATTTGATGCAAATTTCTACTTGACGAATGGCAAAATACTAACGTAAAGGCCAAAACTTCAAGAAAGAAAGAAGAAAGAAAAGAAGTGCAACACTGATCTATAGATAGTAAATTTAGGTGTATAAATACCGTTGGAATCGACATACAACTTAACAACATCTCTTTGTCTCTTTTAACAAATGTTGTTATTATGTACGCCGAAAAAGTTAACGACATTTTTGTCTATGCTCATTTTGGCGTCGATTTAAAATAACGTCATGACAGTTCTCGTGCCAAGAAATGCCATATTTATTTTTCAATTCTATGGTAATGTAATATTACCATTGTCGATATTTAATTTTACGTTCCTAGTAAAGAATACTTGGGCAAGATAATATTATAAATGTATACCATTGCCAATAAAAATATCGTTCTCAGTCTAGCGTAATAAGAATTCTTACAAGTGCTTGGTTTAAAGTAAAGCAAGATGTTTGAATGTAATCTGATCACATTTGTTTGTAATGATAATGAATTTTGTAATCAATATAAAGAGTAAACATATACAAAGAATAAACATATTTGCACACAACAATGTAAAAAACATATTATGCTCATGAAAAATAGATACATATATATTATTTCTTACCTAAAATAAGAAATCAAAAACTTATAACATTTTCTTTCATTATTATTCGATCAAAAGAAGATTGTCAATGGTGACAACACTAATAAATATAACTCTGGATATCGCAATTTTAGAGTATCATGGTGAACACAATCAAAAGCCTCAAAGAGATGTTGTTTACTTTTTTTTTCGAAGCATGTGCTTTACAGATTGTTCTATTCTTTACAATTCGTAAATTTTGTAGTTTAACAATTATAGACATATCAATATTATGCGGCCAAATAACTTGAAACGCGGAATGTAGGGAAACTTTGAGCGCACAGGACATCTTACATACACAAACATATTTGAACGCCGAATGCAAGGTATGCAAAGAGTATCGAATGCCAAGTAAACGAAGTTCAATGGGTTGGCTATTTACTTACATAATGTTTAGTAAAATCATTCCATATAGCTGTTGATTCCTAAAATAGGGATTGACTAAATGGAATGATTATGTTCTTATTACCAACCTAGTAACCGCCTTAATTATGGTTATCCAAATGTATATCTCTTAATCCTTAATCCGCTTCTAAGCAAAATCAGCATCAACAACTATGTTGTCGGCGTACCATACGAATCAAAGTTATAAATTATAACCATGCAGAACTCGGTTAAATAACAACTCCCATATTGTAATTTTTGTAATAGACCGGACTAGCAGCTGTTGCTCGCGATTTCACGCACGTATAAAAGTTATTTAGTTGTCACAGGAATCCACTGAGCATATCAGTTGAAGAAGTAAATACATTCTTCTTTTTAAGTATGATATCTCCTCAATTCCAAAATGACCCTCCTGATAGAGAGACACAACCGTGGCCTATAATAATAATAATAATAATAATAATAAGTTTTATTGCAGGCAAAAAAATACCCATAAATCACAAATGTTTTTTTCACAATTACAGTAAAACTATAAAAATGTACAAATTAAATTTAAAAACAGAAATAGTATATATCTAGATTTATTTATGTACTTGTAAATCAGTCAAAGATGGTTCTGATTTCGATGCACAGCTATCCAATGTCTGAACATATTAGTGTTTATGTCACTTAATACAGCCTGAAGGATAATGTTCTTGGAGCTGCGCAACCTATCCCAAAAAGAGGCAACGCGCGTTCTTATAATGGCATAAAAGTCGGCCACTCTTGCATTGGCAAACATATTGGACGCACTACAAAATCTGTGCAAGTGCATGAGAGTACGAAATATATCATTATATTGAACTCTAATGGTGTTAAATGACTTTCTTCGATATTTTACCCAGAGTTGACAAGTGTAGAAACATTGGCAAAATGCATTAAATAATGACAATTTTACCCCATCGCTACATCCACCAAACCTACGGGCCAACATACTTCCTCTATAGACACCATAGATTATAACGGTGGATCACTGTGTAGTGGCTATTAGACAAGTCTACCGAATAACCCCCCTCTCTCTCTATCTCTATCTCTCCTTCTCTCTCTCTCTCTCTTGCTGAGCTGTTATAACGCTGATATTGCATGAAAACAGAACACACATTAGAAATATACATTTGCATTTGTTAGACATTGAAACAAATTCAATTAATGCTTTTGCATATCTACTACGACAGGATTCGTGCCATGGTGACCAACAACTGCGTTACAGTGGACGATGATAGTGAAATTGTAGTGACAGGACTGTCGGGGCGTCTACCGGAATCCAACAATATTGAAGAGTTCGCGCAACAGCTGTTCGATGGTATTGACCTCGTCACAGCTGACGCCAGACGATGGCCACCAGGTACTGAATTATTACTAATAATATCTAAATTAATGAAGCCGTGGCGTGGGGGGCAAGGATTGGCTACAGGATGTTTGACATTTTAGTCTGTATTACTTAAATTGCATAAACATTATAATGTTGACTTACGCCTCGGAATACATTAGTTTTTAATTCTCAATGAGACGGTTAGTGTTTTTGATTGATTGTATATACTTGAATCATGTGCTTCCCGTCACGTGGAGTGTTGACTGAACAACAACAACTGTGCAAGTCAATACACGATCTTATAGCGAAGAGTTTCGACCAACACTTTCAGAAACTCTTGTTGCATTCCTGGATTAATGACCCGACCATGAAGGCAGGAATTTTGGGGACAGAGCGCATTATACAAAGATTCCTCAGTCTTTCTGACAGCCAATACGGCCTAATTCTAAGACCACCATCTTTCGAATTCTAATTTTATGTTCATATTTCTAATCTTTTTTTAATTTGTATAATACTAATAATAATTATCACCTTTTTGCTCCATAAATCAGGCAGTACCACGAATCCTAAAAACTATAGACCCATTACATGCCTGCCGACACTGTATAAATTACTTACATCCATTATGACCTTAAAACTAAATAAGCACTTTTATGCAAATAATATTTTAGATCCTGCTCAAAATGGATGTAGGGTTGGGTTTCGTGGCACTAAGGAGCCACTCCTCATTGACCATGACTACTAACCAATTTGTCATCTTTTGTACATGGATGATCTCAAGTTGTTTGCATCAAATAAACCAGACTTGTTGTCATTACTTGATGTAACATATACATTTAGTAGTGAGAGCTAGATACTTTGGACCGAAGAGTCCGTAAACTATTGACAACATACCGTGCATTACCCACGCTCATCTGTGATAAGATTATGTATTCCTCGGAAATCTGGGGAATTTGGCTTCCTTAATGCCAAAAACCTTCATAACCGTGAAGTATACAATCTTAGAGAATACTTCCTACATGTTGAGTGTGAAATGCATCGTGATGTTGTGTCAGCGGATAATGGACTGACTCGTCTCTCCTTAGGTAAAGAGAACTGGCATAAATCAGGACCGCTTGGACGTATGGAAGAGCAAAGATTTACATGGCCGATTTGATCAGGTTCTTTATGGGCATGATGTTGATACACTAGCGTCCGTGTCTTGATTACGATTCGGTGATCTCTTTGGTGAAACCGAAGACGAGATTAGTCAGCTACCTTAACAATAAAAATATACTTTCCAAAAATCAGTTTGGCTTCAGATCTGGAAGATCTACAGAAGACGCCGTACAATCGCTGATTGACTCAATAACTAATAATATAAGTTGTAACCTAAAAACCCTATGCATTTGACACAGTTTCTGTCCCAATCCTCTTAAATAAGCTACAGCGCATTGGCAAACGTGGCGTTGTGCTTGATTTATTCAAAAGTTACCTCAGCAACCGATCACAATTTGTTGTAATCGAAGAAAATGTAGGTGACGACGAATTTATTTCATACGGGGTGCCTCAAGGTATTGTTCTTGGTCCTACTCTATTTCTCATTAACATTAATGACTTGTGTCAATTGCCCCTACTTAATTCCCAGATATTTACATATGCCGATGATACTGCTATATTAGTAAATGGTTGTTCATGGGCAGATGTCAAATTAAATGCAGAGTTAGGGTTGCAAACTGTTTTGATATGGCTATCTCACAATCTTCTGACCCTAAACCTCCAAAAAACTAAACACATCACATTTGCACCTCAATTTCGATCCCAACCTGATGCTACCTTGTTATTTCAGGCTCACCAATGCCCAAACATGGACGTTTTCTCATGTTTCATTCAGTCTCTCTCGTACTCATATTATTAAATATCTTGAGGTCACTGTTGACAGTGTACTGTGCTCGAAAGAACTCATTGAATTGCTCACTTCACACATGAGAAAATTAATCTTTGTTTTTAAAAAATTAAGGGCCAGCGCTGACTTCTCTATTCTTAAAATTGTTTATTACTCCCTCGCACAAGAACTGCATTCTTACTACATTATTATCTGAGGTGCCTCCGCTAAAACTAGATTCTTGCATTTGGAAAGAGCCCAAAGAGTTATTTTAAAGGTAATGGCTTATAAACCTAGGAGATTTCCTACAACTCAATTGTAAAATCTATGGGAAGTCCTGTCTGTAAGAAAATTATACATACTATATTACGCAAGCATACACTTTTAACCCTAATCTATTCAATAACAGAAGAAGACATGATGGAGTTTGTGAAATTGAGAGATACCGACTAAACTCATTAAGCCATCAGTTTCTCTTTATCAGTCCCATTTTATATAAAAAAATTAATAGAGTTCTCAATATTTATCCTCTGTCGTTTCGGGATTGCAAATTGAAATTATTTCAATGGCTTTTAGGCTTAAATTACGACGATGTAGAAGAATTATTTAAATTTTGAACTATTCTTAACTTAATTCAATTTATATCAATAAAGTTTTTTTTAGACACACACACAAACACACAACATAACACACGCACGTACACACATACACACACTCACACACGCAACTTTCTAGATTACTTATTAATTTTAATTTTAAAATATTAGTTAATTTTATTTATCCTTATTGGAACAACTTCCGTTTGGTTTCCATAACTGCGACATAGTCTCTGACTAATGCAGTTATTATCGTTGCATCATGCTGTAATTATATAATTGTTTCAAATAAATATTTTCAATTTCAATTCAATTCAATTTATACATTAATTATTTGGTTTTGATCAGGTCAATATGGATTACCAGAGAGAAGTGGAAAACTCAAAGATATATCACATTTTGATGCAACTTTTTTCAATATTCACCCAAAGCAAACAAACTTGATGGATCCGCAACTACGACTGCTGCATGAAGTAGTCTATGAAACTATAGTAGACTCCGGATACCACCCTTTCGAACTGCGTGGCTCAAACACTGGAGTTTACATCGGCGCTTCTTCTCATGAATGCGTTGACCCGTGGACAGAAGATACTGACAAAAACAACGGTTATGCTTTAACCGGGTGCTATCAGCCTATGTTTGCCAACCGCCTCTCTTTCACCTTCAACTTCACAGGCCCTTCTAAAGTAATTGATTCGACTTGCTCTAGCTCCTTGTGTGCTTTTGCCCAAGCAGTTGCCGAAATTCGTTCCGGGTGTTGTGACGCAGCTTTAGTAGGAGGGACCAACCTGTGCCTTAAACCAGAAAACAGTTTAAACTATCAACGACTCGGTATGTTATCTCCAGAAGGCCGATGTGCAGCATTTGACGAGAGTGCAAATGGTTATGTACGTTCAGAATCAATCGTAACTATCCTTTTACAAAAACGAAAAGTTGCGCGACGCATATATTGTACTGTCCGTGGAGCAACTATCAATAACAACGGCAGCGCCAAGTTGCAAGGTATTGCTGTTCCTTCAGAAAACATGCTGAACGAACTCATCGAGACAACATTAGGAAAAGCCGGGGCAAGTCCACATGACGTAGTATATGTAGAAGCTCATGGGGCAGGAACGAAGGCATGTATATAATCATTATTTGAAAAATATAAGTATATTTATACCTAATTAGGTATAAGCCACACTCAGAGTAGTTAACTAACATTTAATCTTAATAACATTTAATATATCATTAAGTCACAATTATGTATAGAAAATGTCGACTTAATGACTAATTAGAAATGATTCTCTGATTGCGGCCGCTGGAGTTACAGAACTATTTCTCTCCCGTATAATATAAAGTTTTATTTTATTATATATAGATCGCTGATCGTTGTGAAGTAAATGCTTTGGCGGAGTCATATTGTAAGAGACGAAAATTTCCCTTACTAGTGGGCTCCGTAACGTCAAATATGGGTCATTCAGAAGCAGCCTCTGGGTTATGCTCGATTACGAAAGTGATACTAGCAATGGAGCGCGGCATTATCCCAGGGAATTTACACTACAAAAACCCTAACAAAGAAATCGCCCCACTTTGCGACGGCAGAATAAAGGTAAATATGTACATTCATTTCATCGCCATCTAGAAGCCAATTTTTACTAAAATGATGTATCTTCAAGCATACGTCCCCGAAGAGACAGGCAGAAGCACAACCAAGGCACCCACGACTAGCGGAAGATATTAAAGTCCCGCAATGTGCTAGGTGGCAAGCCTGTTGGCAATCGGACACATATCCAGTAACATTACAAGTAGAGTTTTCATTATTGCGCCGCTGTTATTGGTCTTAGCGTGGTGGTGATATAGCCACATAGCCTTCCTCGACAAATGGGCTATCTAACACTGAAAGTTTTTTTTAAATCGAACCAGCAGATCCTGAAATTAGCGCTTTCAAGCAAGCAAGCAAACAAACTCTTCACCTTTATACTATTAGTATGTATGTTAATCGATTTTTTCGTCATTTTTAACCGATTTCAAAAATTGTTTTCTTATTTGAAAGAGTGTACTTCCGAGGTAGTCTCTTTGCTATCGAGTCTGTATCTGATGATGAAAACTCAGAGAAATCGACAAAAAATAATTAAATTTATGCAAGTACATGATTTACTTATTGAAATAGAAGTCGGGTTTGTGCAGTTTTATTGCGATCAAAGTATATAAGTTATAATTAAAACACCAACGTTAATCAACAACAATAGTTTAAGATTTTGATTAAAACTGGAAGGTACTGTTAATGTAAAAATAGTAAATACAACTTATAATAGTTTATATACAACCGAGGTAATTTTTTATTTTTCTCATCGACTTTGACACTGACTTCCACTTTGACTCTGATGATGAACCATACCCTAAGTGTACTCTGTGATATTGGTAATAGTATTGCTGACTCTGGTGAATTTTTCTCTAATAAATACTCATGTGGTTATAGGTGGTTGATAGGAACATGACATTGGAGACCGGGCTAGTTGCGATAAACTCATTAGGGCTCGGTGGAACGAACGTGCATGTATTGCTGGAGCCGAAGCGGGAACAGTGTGGCAGAGAGACAGTTACAGAAGTGGGTGTGTTGCCACGGCTAGTGTTAGTGTCAGGACAATCGGCGGTGGCAGTGCTCGAGCTGCTGACATTGGCGAAAACGCATTACCGTGACGCTGGCCTGCTATCGCTGCTGAATACTACACACGCTCACGCTACGCCTCAGCATCCCCACCGCGGTTTCTGCCTGCTCGCACAACCTGTACAACAGGAACTCTTTGTGAGTCTAAGTTTGTTCATAGAAATCAACTTTTATTTTTAAATCCATTGTTTTTTTAATTTCTTAAGGCTTAGTATAATAACAATTCTCTGAATTAACGGAACGCAAACTAAAGGTTTTATATAAACAGATGCAAAAATAAATTTAAACTAGATATTACCTGTTGACTCTTTCCTTAAAGATAATATCTATTTTATTGCTCTGGAAAAACCTCTATATGTCTCTAAATTTCTAGCGCTTCGTCTTAATTATAAAAGAAGCTAAAATTTTTGTTCGTGTGCAAGTATATATAGCATTTAAACTCCGTGGTCTGCAGCATTTCCTACAGTTGAATAAACATTTTGAAATAATTCCTAACGAGCAAATATTCAAAGCCTGTATTGTACATTATAATTGTTGCTAGGGGCACATGTGTGTAGGATGTGTAGAGGCAACCATAGATTTTTACATTACATATAAACGCGATTTTGAAGTAAGCTGTACGCCAGTTTTGATAGTTAAACTAAGAGTCTATTGATTATAAACTATAAAACAAATGATTTTCAACTTCTTTGTAAGAAAAGTATAATCTTAAAATCATGATACTACAGTTTCGAAAATCCGTATTGTACAGCTTGAGGCAATTTTATATTAATGGTACTTTAAAGTGGCAATTCGTAATATTAATTGAAATAATGAATTCCTGACAGGATCGATTGAGGACTCTGTTATATTTAATGCGATTAAGTGCGACTTCTGTCGCACACACATACTACTAAAAATCTTAATAAAACTTCTCTCGCTGAGTATAGCGTTTCGTTCATTCAGGACATCAAAGAGAAATATAAGTATCTCAGAAAACAACATGGATATTTGATCTATCAGTAGAAGCCTGATGAAACCTTGTATAATATTTTAAGAGACAGGGTTCAAGTAATTGAGTCCAAAAGCTATACACACTATTTAAATCTACTGAGAATGCAATAAGGCATAACCCGAAACAATTTTAGGCATTTGTTAGAGATCTGTCAAATTCATAAACTACACAATTCAATAATACGACCGTAATTGATGGTAAATCGATATGAATGGCATTTTTCACATATTTTTCACCTCTTTACACAATAATTTCCTTCCTCCAAGATCTAGCAATAGTTTTTTTACAACTACTATTTGCCCAGAATGCGATTAAGTGCGACTTCTGTCGCACACACATACTACTAAAAATCTTAATAAAACTTCTGTCGCTGAGTATAGCGTTTCGTTTATTCAGGACATCAAGGAGAAATATAAGTATCTTAGAAAACAACATGGATATCTGATCTGTCTGTAGAAGTCTGATAAAACCTTGTATAATATTTTTAGAGACAGGGTTCAAGTAATTGAGTCGAAGGCACAGGCAGCCATCCATATTAGTGTGCATCCTCTATTGCACTACCGATTACATTACTATTTAGAAAACCACCCCTATGCATAAGAAGGAACAAAAAAGTGGAGTCTAAAATTAAAGACAGATTTCAAAATTATGCATAATTGCAATAATATTTGAAAAAGTCATTTATGTCTATTTAATTTCAGCCTTTGGTAAAAATGTAAGTACTTTTCAAACGGAATTATTAAAGGAAGGTCTATTACTTAAAACCTTACTCTATTTATTTCTATTTTTATATTTCTCAAGTTATGATTAAAGGTAAACATGTTGATGTAGTCTATATGAACTACAGGAAAGCTTTTGATAAAATTGATCATAATTATAAAATTGACTCTGTTACAACCTATCCAAATAAAGTATTCATTGTGACTTACGTGGTTTTCATCTTACAAAGGTAATAGAACGCAAGCGGTAGAACTAGATAACTATCTTGTTGGGTTTGTGTGCCGAGTGGTGTGCCTCAAGGTACTTTGCTCAGCCCATTCCTACTTATAGTATATGTAAATGATACAGAAATAAGGTTGTTGACATCTAATCTCTTATGCTATGCCGATGTCTTTTTTTCTACGGTTTCTTCTATTGAAGATACATTGACTGTGCAAACCATTTTGAATCAACTCGAAACATTCTGTAAAGTTAATAGTCTTGAACTTAATCCAATGTTCAGTAATGACATTTACTTTGAAACGTTACCTAATATCTTATGACTCTTACTTGACTCAGTGATGTGACTTATCTAAGATAGAAGTATTTGAAATACAGATACAAGATACAAATGTATTTTCATCTTGTATCTAAAACACTTTTTAGAAGGATTTTGCTTCATTTATTTAAATGCTTTTGTTTAGTATCTTAGTATTTTGAAGATACTTTTTTATAAAATACTTTAAAAAAATATTTTTTTGGTGTCATACAAAATAAATGTTTAGAACTAAACGGGCGGTTATTAATTTGAGACCAAATTGATACATACTCTTTCGTTCTACAAATTTCATCGGTACGAGATAATATAAGTGGAAATCGGAATATCTATAGATCAATGGTTACGATTATTTTGGTCATTAATTTACGTTTTGTTTCGAAATTCGAGATCGCAAATATTAAAGTAATCGGAAACGTAAGTTTCGTTTTGTTTAGCTTTAGCTATTATATCTGTTTCTTATATTATACTTAGCCAATTTTGAAACGTCCTGAACGCCAAAAATATATAAGTGTATAATTCGTAGGTCACTAATTTTCGTTTTCCTTCTAAAGCAAAATAATATATACCTCCTTACCCTGGAAAAAATATTGTTATAACATTAAAATAAAAAAAAAATCAATGAACCTCAGACATGTAATGTAGGTAAGAATCATTTTGATTTCGTAAGCTTTCAAATAAAAAACAATCTAATCAAAATCCATTCACTCGATGAAAAAGTACGATGCCACTGGCACACAGATACGTCAAGCAACACCCCTCGTTTTCCGTTGGTTGTCAAAAATACAACACTTGTTTCCTGAACTCTGCCCCTGTATAGTAACTTTGTTCTTTTGGGGGTGTGATCAAGAGGCCTCATCCTGGGAAAGTCAGTGACAACGTCTTTAAAGAGTTAGTTTTACTTAAATATATGACTTATAATAGATAATCTTTAATTTTAATGTTATTTTCTTACAAAACTATTTGTATCTGTAGGAGGGAAGTAACAAACGCATAGGCATGCATATTGTGTAGCATTGTAATTCTATGTACGTACTATGTATAACGGGGCGAGAGTTAGACATTCCCAAGTTGTCATAAGGGTCAATATAGAGTCAGTGAAAGTATAAAAATATTTTATTTAAAAACAATCATTATAAAAACATACAAATACCTAATAATATTGGTGATCCGATCCAAACAATGTTTGAACTTAGTGAAAAATAATATTAAAAGTGCTAAAATCAAACTTTTCAATATTCTCTATTTTTTTGCAATTCCGGTAGTGCAATTCATTACAAATCAAGATGTACTATCGGCCAAATTGGCGCTGATACACCTGTAGGCGAAATTCGCTTGGCAATCTTGGCTTACCGTGCGTATGCGACGCGAAGCTCCGCCTTTTCGTGGCCGCCTCAATATTTTACTATTGTTTGAGAATTTTAATATTTTAATAGTTCACCTTAGAATGAAACCAGTAGTCGGCGTAGGACCATGCAACGAACACGTTTAATTTATTCTAAAACGCTATCTCGTTTTGTTGTGATTTTTCATAAAATGTTTTCGAAATTAAGTTGAATCGTGACAAGGTATATATTTTAAAATTGTAAGAGTTTCGTGTGGCGTTTGGTTTCTTAAATAAAACACGAATAACTAGTTTGCTTAAATAGTAAAATAAACCTATGTCGTATACACAAATAATTATTTAGTAAAATATTAATCTGTTTGCACATTATAATTTGCTAGACTATTAACATTTTTAATTATTTATATGGGATAACCACGATATCTTTTTATTTTATTTGTTGATATTTCGGTCTAGTTGCATACGCGACGATTTAAGTTTCAAATCTTTAGCTAGACAATGTTGGTATGCTTAATTTTTTGTAACATTCTCATATGTCACAAACCTACTAGCCAATAAATAATTTTCGTTTTATTTTTACATATATTACCACAACCACGAGTAAGTATTAGGGTAGTGTACAACATCGCCTTTGTAGTCTAGCGGTCCGGCGTCGGACTTGACTTCTTCAGGTCCCGAGTTCGATCCCCGGGTCGGCCTAAACATAGAAAATATTTATTTTCAATTTTCTATCATCTTAAATTTCGTTTGGATATGTGCCTGATTGGCGATAGGATTGCCACCTATGCTATGATATGAAGCTATGATAGGATTGCCATTATATTATGGGACTTACACCCGTATTCAACAAGCTAACTTGGCTAAGTAATGAAAACACGCTGTGCAAAGTACGACATTTAGCTGTGCGTTTCTTACGTCAAGTCATCCAATTCATGAACAATACTTAGAACTGATTATTAACAGGCTTATTCATAAACGTTGCTTAACTTTTAATCACCAATTTAAGCAATGTTTAAAAAAATCTTATTCATAAACGCTATTTAGAGTTAATCATTTGCTTAAATATACTCTTAAATAGCTGTCACTTTAAGCAACCTTGGACCCTTGCTTAAAATTTTAATCAACAAAATGGCTGACTAAATTTCAAACAGCTGATTTTATGTGCATTGACAAAATGCAACAACTAGCCATTTAATATGGCTTATTTGTGTATTCTTATGATTTTTTTATAATACACGCATTGAAATATTTTGATTTCGTTGAAGTGTGGACAAAATTGGATGGGATATGTTGGATTTTGGAACAATATAGGACTGTAATAACATGTTTTATTATGGAGATGGCCAATGACTCCTACGAAGAAACGAATAGTTTTCCAGAGCATTTTGTTATGATATTGGAAGCATAAAAGTAGACAGATTTTCTGATTGTGAGAATTTCACGCCGTCTAGAGACACCAAAGGTGTCAATGGTGAGATTCCAACCTGAGGCTGGGATGTCAAGCCCCGAGCAAAAGTAAGTTTACCGGCTACTTTACTCTACGAACCGGAACAATTCAACAGCAAGCGCTGACGTTGTGGCGTTATGTAAGGCGGTGGTACCGATCCCGGTGAGTCGCTGCGAAATTCACCCCCTAGTAAGTTGTCACGGTGCTAGTGACGGTAAGCCTATGCTCGATTTTTACGCGCTGTTTAACTCCTGTTAGATGGTAGATGGTCTATTCTACTTTCTACAAAGAAACTCGAGCCAACACGGGGAAAATATTACAGAAATGACATCATTTTTATATTTAGCTTAGTAACATTATGTAGATGCATTAAAACATTATTTTTGAAATGCAGTGTATCAGTTTAAACGTTTTGTGTCTATGTTGCATCAACTTTATTTACTCTAATAAATTTAATTTTACTGTAGTACAATATGTACGAGTATTTTATTGTAGAAATATAAATACTCTTTAGCAAGAGGTTATAGATGTCCGACACCGTATTCAGAAACAACGATGTTGATAACGGATGACAATTGTTTAATCCACTTTTAGCAAAAGAAATACGCATACAGCCACATTTCTATAAAAACCTACCAAGTTAAGCAGTATTTAACTAAGCAATGTCAAAATGAACTTTATGAATAACAATTTTTTAAGCAATGCTTAAGGCTTAATCAAATGATTAGTTAAGCAATGCTTAGGAGGTTACTTAACTATTTTTTATGAATAAGGCAGTGAATGTATTGTTTATGAATTGGATGACTTGACGTAAGAAACGCACAGCTTAATGTCATCCTTTGCACAGCGTGTTTTCATTACTTAGCCAAGTAAGCTTCTTAAATACGGGTATTAGAGTCTTCAGCTAGTCTTATTGTGCTTCTGCCTTATCCTTCGGGGATATGGGCGTGATGATACATCAACTTGCCCGAGTACGCGCTTGTCTATTTCTGCAGCAACAATGACATTTTCGTGCGATATCGTGATCTGTAGGGTTACTTTGGAATATCGATTTCATGCAAATTGGAAATTTGAATCGGATTTGTCATTTTAGGTACTCTGGGACACAGTAATAGCGGATGATTAACATTTAGTTACGACAAAATTAAATGAATCTGATAGAATCGTCTATTGATTATTTACCTATTAATTAAACTTTAATAATTCGCTAGTATTGTGTTCAAGAGTACTTACCTACCTACCAAAAGTAACAGATCCGATTCCGATTTTCAATATTGCATATATATCCGAGATTCTAGAGTACGTAACCCTACTGGTCTAGAGGGTGAAGAGTCGTGTTCTTGTTCATTATCATTTTGTTTGTTTGTATCTTCACGCCCATATCCCCGAAGAGGTAGGCAGAGGCACAACCAGGGCACCCACGATCCCCACGATCCCACAATGTGATAGGTGGCAAGCCTATCGCAAACCGGGCACACATCCAAACCCGAGCACCGTTTATTTTTTGTTAGAAAATTGAAAAAAGCCCAATTTTCTTTTTGTTGCCCGACCCGGGATTCGAACCCGGGACCTCATGCAGTCAAGTCCAACAACAGGACCGCTAGACCACAGAGACGTTCATTATCATAATGTGAAATATTGATTATGTTTAAGTATTTGTATGACGTATTAGGTATTATACCGTTGTCTTACACTCATGACATGAGCATTTTTTTATGTTATAGGAAGGCAAACAAGCAGACGGATTTCTTGATGGTAAGAAATTCACGCCGCCTAGAAACACCAAAGGTGGTAATGGTGCGTTGCTAACCTGAGGTCGGGATGTAAGGCCTCGAGCAAAAGTAAGTTTACCGGCTACCATACCCTCCGCACCAGAACACGTCATGACGTTCTGGCAGTATGAATAGGTAAGGCGGTGGTACCAATCCGGGCGAGTCGCTGCGAAACTCTACCACCTAGTCAGATGTCACGATGTTAATGACGGTAAGCCTGTGCTCGCCTGTTACGAGTTGCCTGGCAGGAAGGCAGATGGACTAATCTGCAAAGGAGCCCGGACCAACACGGGGAAAACAAAAACATAAGCATAACATAATTATGGTTAAGATCAAATTGTGTCGAGGAATATTTAATAATTTATTTTTAAGGTGTGTAAGCTTCGGTAGGTTTCACCAAATTTATATGATTAAGCATTGGTAAATGTTATATACCTACCACTAGCCGCTGGCCGCGTGGTTAATGGTCCACGGAAATATTTTTTAGGATAAAAACTATCATATTCCATTCATTCATTTCATTTCATTCCATTAATCCAAGTTACCCTCTATGTGTGTGCCGAATTTCATGAAAATCGGCTAACAGTTTTTGCGTGAAGGCGTAACAAACAAACATACATCTTTGTATTTGCCGCCTAAATCTTTTGCTTTTATAATACCAGTATGATCTAGCACTTAGATTAAGAAAATAAAGAATTTGGTTGATAGGGATTGGAGTTTAATGGTAAAACACGTTTGCTGTATTTTATAATTTTACATTATTTATAAGTAAAAAGCGTAACATAAGTAACTAAAAATAAAATACAAGTTAATTACTTAAAGTAGCCCATTGCATCATAGGCATAAAAAAAATTAAAACTAAAGTAAGTAACAACAATTAATACCTAAAACAAATAATTTCATTACAAAATATGTTATTCAGTTATTTAGCTTAACAGGTTTTAGGTGTTAAGTAAATGAAACAGTTTTCTTAATGAAAACACTTTTTAAAAAGTTTAAAGATTTAGGTATGTAGGTAGTCTGCTTAACATCATATACCTAGTATTTTTTATATTTTATCACAGATGAATAACAGGTAAGTACAAGCAAAAGAAATAAGAACGCTACATTTTCGACTTGTTTAAGTCTTCGGTTACTTTTCGGTTGGTTTTAACAATGACAACTAAAATACAAATTGACAAAGCGTGAGAAAAATTGGATGTTTGTAATTATAACAAAAGCGACACCATCTGTTGATTTCTAAACCAACACCTGCGAACAAAGTACACTAAATGATTTAAACTAATACAAAGTTATCTATTTTTTAAAATGTAGACGTTTTTCTATAAACTAATATCACAAAATATTTTTTATTTATCACATGAATAAAATGTAAGAGCAAAAGTCAAGTCAAAAGAGAGTCAAAATCCTGAAATTCGCGAGCAAAACGCACTTGAATTTCTTTTTGCTGCTCATTTAAAATTAATTTTTTGGCTGGTGTTCTGTAATGCACGCCTCGCCGTTGGAGTGCGTTTCTTATTGTTTGCATGCTGCAATCGTGCTGATTCGCGAACGTTGACGTGTTTGTGAACGGGCTTTATGCAAAAACATTAACCATTGTCGTCGCATCCTTTTCGGTGAGGGCTCTAAGAGGACGAGCACGAGGTCGGTCTGCAATTGATCTCTCGGCGGCATCTCGTTAAATCCAACAACGAACAGTCACCCGCTAAAAAAAACAAATTAAGGCATGTAATTATATACAAAAATATTGACTTACTATTACTAAGTAGGTAGGAAGCATAATTGAGCAAAAAAAATTTATTATTATACCTAATTCACTACCCTCTGAATGTCGGTTTCAGTAGGTGTAGAATGACTTTTAAGACAATCGCAACGAAAATTAATATGATATTGGAAGGCAAACAAGCATACGGATTTCCTGATGGTAAGAAATTCACGCCGCCTAGAGACACCAATGGTGGAAATGGTGCGTTGCCAACCTTAGGCCTCGAGCAAAACTAGTTTTGTTTAGTTTCAAAACAAAACTAAGCAGGTAGGTATCTTTCCTTAGATTCTAATGGAATCGGCGAGCACTGACATGATGACAAGATTCAAGCGTCATTCTAGATGACCTTACCTTACCTAACCTTACTACATTCCTACCTACCAGATAGGTAGGTAGATACCTAGCCAAAGAATAAGTTACATTGCTTATGTAAGTTAATTCGTTGAATAGGGAAAAAGAAAAGCCAAACGCATCACAATAAAAAGTAAGAAAAAGTTTAGTGTGGAGCTTGTGGTTAGAATAATTAAAATTAATAAAAATAATTTTAATAAAGTTTTACTTACCAAAACATTTAACTCTTGCGATATCTGTAAAATGTTCCGTCCTTCATGCTGGAGAACCAGTATTTGGTTCCGCTCGTCCCTCGACAGATTTCGGTGCATGATGTAAACAATAACCAGATAGATAGCGCAGAAAACAAAGTACCAAAACGTAAAGCACTCAAGAGTCCGGAAAACTAGATCCCTATCTAGTTTTCCGGACCCTATATCTATTATCTACTCGCAAGATAAATCAGAGTCCAAGAAAAGAAAGAAAGCACAAATAACTGAGAAGCGTGAACAATGGGTGAGACACAGATTGCAACTAAAAAATCAATTGCAATTTCTTGTATTGTCTCCTGTTAAACAAATGTCTCTAATTGGCTTACCGGTATTGAGGGCGGGGTTACAATTTTAAAGTTTGATAAACGATTTTGTTTGAAAAGTGTATCAGCGCGAACTTTGCCGATAGTACATTGTGTGGAACAAACAGCATTCTCCAGTTTGACGCTGGCTGCTATCAGCGTGTCGTCAAAATTACTGGAATTCTGGGTAGAAATGCCGCGACTTTAGTTCACGCAATTCGAGGCAGTAATGGCACCCCAGAAGCAAGAGGGGGATTAAAGCATTTTACATGGTAATTTCAAAATTAGGATGCGACTCAATTTAGCAGGTAAGCTGATTTAGTGACCTCGCCACCAGCAGAAAATAAGTAACAATATTAAAAGAAAGGCCTTTACATATCTATGAGAAGAGCGTGCAGCGACAATTCCAAAAGCTTTTCTCCGAGATGGAATTAGCTTCACAAAAGCCTACCCAACTCTTGCGTAGAAGAAAACACAAGTTTCCGACCAGACCTTGACCAACCAAAACTTGTGGTTATCAAGGATGCCTACAGAGGTTAGGGCGTAAAAGCTGTGGGCCAGGATCAGTCGATAGACAACTTATCAGTAATTGCCGACAAGATCATGGAAAATAGCATAAGCGGGGAAATCTTCGCTATCGCCGGACAGCCGACGGCACCACAGACGCCACTCACGGAGCTCACGCAGTAGCAGAAGAAGCTGGCATTGGAGGTTGCATCGCTACTAAATGAGGGACGGGATCGCAGACATAGTAGCAGCCGAAGATACAGCTTCAGGAGCAAGTCAAGATCGCGTAAAAGAGGAACTTCCTTTCGTTCTCGGGCGACGAGATGTGAGGAACCATGTGCTTGGCGTAAAGACGTAAGGAAAACTAGAGACAGTACGTTCGCAAGCGGTGGACGAATGTGCTTAGGGTCAGCTACCTATTAATTACATATAACATAGTATTAGTTTCACATCATTTGTTTCTTATGTTACATATGTTTCGCTTATCGGTCACAAAATTAATTTTTGTTTTTTTTTTTATTTTATGAAATCACAGTTTTACTGGCCTAGGTTTTTTAGTTTTGAATTAACATATTTTTAGTTATTTTTAATACTAGTTCCATAAGTTTCATATTATGTACGTCACTTGCATATTTAATATACAGTTCTAATTCACAAAATGTACTTTATTACTTTGTATGTGAAGTAATTATTTTTCTTATTACTTTATCTTTTTTTTCAATAGTTTTGTTAGAATTAATCATAATATGACGTCAAGTTAACCTTCATATACTCTTCTATTATAATATAATGAATTAACATGTGTTTTTTTAGGTTCATAGAATGCGTTTATATCAAGTCAAATGAAATTTATTTATGGAAATATTTATAAAAATGAAATTAAAAAGAACCTCTTACTTACGGAAGGTAAAGGCCTCCTCCAGAAATGAAAATGAAATTAAAGAAAGCAATTTCCACTTTGATTAAAAATTATCATTTACCTGGAGGGTTACGTTTTCAGTCTCAACCTATTAATCATCGTTTATTAGTTAAGGATAGATCATTCAAGTTTACCTTTTTTAGATACCGAAGCTAATATTTCTGTTATATCAAAGTGGTGTGTTGGATAAATAAAATAAAATAATAAAAAGCCTTCTTATTTCTAGAAAAGATAGTAGAGCTAAGAAATTTGTTTTAACTTAAGATAAGCCTCATATACTGTTGTTAATTTTTACTTATTTACTAATTATTTATAAAATTAGTTAGTTAGGTTCCGCTTAGTATTAATGTTATTATTGTTTTATAGCTTTTCCAGAACCCCTCCACGGGTAAAGGCCTCCTCCAAAGATTTCCAACGTTCTCTACTCTGAGCTTTCTTTATCTAATCATGACCTGCTATCCTGATAATCTCATCTTGCCACCTCGTAAGCGGCCTGCCTCTGCAGCGCATGCCTGTCGGCCCGGTCCATTCCGTCACCCTTTTCGTCCAGCGACCGTCTTGCAGGTGCGCTACATGACCCGCCCATTTCGACTTAAGCTTCAAGGAGTAGTTTAAAACATCGGTTGCTTTTGTTAAGCGTCTTACTTTTGCGTGACGTATTTTATGGACCTTCCTAATGTTGAGCATGCTACGTTCCATACCCTGTTATATATATATATATATACCCACAAGCGTTCATAATTAGATTAAGAGATATTTTAAACAGGATTAAACGGAATTCTATAGATCGTCTTAAACCGGCATGAATCGTAGATAAGTTTAATAGCGATACGAACAACGAAAACTTAAATCCACATGAACATGTGAATGTGAACTTATCCTTAAGAATTACAAGTAGTGGTAGAAGTGTTAGGCAACCTGTTAGATTTGTCGACGAGTAAATTAAATGAAATCAAATAAGTTTGTAAATGCAATATCAACAATTTATGAATGACCACAATAAAGTTATTGAGAATATAAGTACCTATGTATAATTTTAAATAATTAACACTGCATCATCGTTCACGGTACACGAGCTAAGACGAATACACCTAAGGGTAAAATTATAGCTGCCTGTCACCTTTCAAATTCACATGTTATAACAAAATGGATACATCTTACTCAGTAGAAAAGAAGTAACAATTGCTCAGAATGGAGCCAACCAAGACACCATGTCTCATATGGAGAGGAAATATTAGGCACCATGTTCACAGTAATGTCAATTATCATCTTTTGAGCGTGTGCAATAGCAGTATATAAAATATGTTCTATCAAAACAAAGCGTACCTTATTTCGTGAATTTTGCGCGGCGAAAAATGCTAGTGTGTTAAGTGTTATACCACAACAGGCTCCGACATGTTACTTTTTTCTGTTACTATTTTAATAGTATCACTGCTGTTGGTATTCCATGCGAAATAAATAAATAAATAATCTTCATCTTGGTGTTTAGGAAGACCCGAGTGAAGAACGACCTATTTGGTTCATATTCTCGGGTATGGGAGCTCAGTGGGCTGGGATGGGACGCTCATTGATGGAGTTTCCAGCATTCGCGAGCAGCGTAAGGCGCTCAGCTGCAGCACTCAAGCCGTATGGTATCGACCTAGAACACTTGCTGTTTGAAGCAAATGAGACCACGTTCGATGACGTCATTAATTCATTTGTTTCCATAACGGCTACACAAGTAGCCCTTGTCGACGTATTACGTGATGTGACTATTTGTCCTTCTGGGATGATTGGATTCTCTATTGGAGAAATTGGTAAGTTGTGGAATCAAGGAACAGTACCCGTGTTGGTCATGGCTCTTTTGCAGAATAGACCATCTGCCTTTCTGCCGGACAAAAGGCGAGCTTACTAACACCGTAACATCCTACTAGGTGGTAGAGTTTCTTCTCCACCGCCCCACTTATTCCTGCCTTCGTAACGTCCGTTGCTTGTCGTTGACGTGTTCCGGTTTGGAGGGCATGGTATCTGGTAAACTTACTTTTACTCGAGGCCTAACATCCCGGCCTCAGGTTGGCAATACGTCTGCTTGTTTGCCTTCCAATATCATAAAAAAAGATCCATTCTATTCGTTTCTATTTTATCCACGACGGAACAGATGCGGTATATCCATTTGGGATAAGAGGATGTTTGTATGTGAGTAATGTTACCATTTATCTCCAAAACCACGTGTTAAATTTCAGTGTGGTTTTCAGTGATGTGTTTTGATTTGAACGGTGCACGTTCTTAGATAATTGTTAATTCACCATTACTTGTTATTGGCACTTCTACAACTTTGGAAACCCACTACGTACGTAGGGAAGTGCTCTGATAGTGAATACTCTGTTACTGATAATGCGACTCCGTGAGAGATCTAATCAACTTTTAAGAAAGCTTTTACTTTAATTATCTCTCGTCACATAATTCGAGAGCTTTAAATAATTTTATCCTTTTTCAATTTATTTTAATCTGGGTAATGGGTTTTATCAAAATGTAGTTTTTTTTAATTTATCTGTAGCATTTAGTATACTATTATAGTACTGTGATTATTATGCTGTAGGATGTGCATATGCTGATGACACGCTTAGCGTAGAACAGGCGGTACTGGCTTCATACTGGCGCGGGCGTAGTATCGTGGAGGCTGAGCTGCCGCGAGGTGCCATGGCCGCAGTAGGGCTCTCCTGGGACGAGTGTGCCTCCCGTTGTCCGCCGGACGTCACACCTGCTTGTAACAACGCTGCCGATAATGTCACGGTAATTAAAAATTGTAAAATAATCAATATTGTTTACCACTAAGTGTAAGCGTACGGGTTAGGTGTGGTTCACAAATTTCGTAACACATTTTAAAGGTAAGTTCAGCTTTATATGTATACTCGTCATAATGATTTTGTCATGTATATTTTAATCCTAACGGATTTTCCAGAAAATTCCTATGTCGTAAGTTCTAATATGCAGGTTTATATTTCTTAATAATTTATTATAGTCAACCCGACGTCATGTTTAGCGGCTGACGGCTAGTAAATAGTTACAATTTTGTAAGGACAGTATACATTTGACTTTACTATGCTAGGTTTCGGGGCCTGCAGAGGCCGTGGAAAGATTTGTGAAAGAATTATCAGCACAAGGAGTGTTTGCACGGCGGGTGAACAGCTCAGAAGTAGCGTTTCATAGCAAGCATATAGAAAAGGCTGCACCGCTGCTGCGATCTCATCTCCAGCGTCTCATACCAGAACCTAAGCCACGGTCTTCCAAATGGCTTTCCACGTCACTGCCACCACATAGTAGCGACTCCAAACTTGGTATGTAATTAATTATAAGCTCAAAATATAGATTCTTATTTTTTCACCCTAATTCTAGATTTCTTAATAAAGATTAAGCAAATGTGCATATATACATATATTTGCGTCTAGTCCCTCAAGTGGTAGGAGGAAAGTATCGAGTGACAAATATTACGATTCTTGCAGACAGGATGACAGGGAGTGTCATCCCCCACATCCGGGACAAACGGGACTTCATTCTTAATTGAATTCAATTTAATTTTAAAGGTTCAAAACCACTTTCAGAAAGAAGATATTGAAATTTTAAAAAGAGTGGTTGCTACGCATTGTTTTCGAGGTATAGAAACTAGAACAAAGATTATTAAAAATTTTGTCGGTTAGTCATGTCATTTTTTACTAAATTTGATATAGCAGGATACATTTAGGATACTTTTCTTCTTGCGTAAAACTTTTTATTTTTTACTAATTACAAAAAGTCACTTCAACATTTACACGAAGTCGTGGGCTAGTCCCCAATCTTAATACTAAAAAAATAATAAATCAAAATGAACATATTCTTAAAAAAATATTGATGAGAGCTAAATGTAGGCAATTAAAAAAATAAAAAAAATAAAGAATGGTTGCCAATCATTCTCAGCCTACTCTTTAACGTTATATAAACAAAGTTGTTGAAAGCTTTTAATGAAAGCAACTTCTTATTTTAACAATGCAGGTTTCAAGATGAAATAACACAAAAAACATACATTTTTCCAAAAAAAAAGTTTATGAAAACTTTTTTAAACTTTCATGTAAACTCTTTCTTTCATGCCACTTTTGTAATACACAAGTTGTTAATACATTTCTTTTTAACGAAAGTAGGGGCTCTTTGGACGAGAAAATATATTTTCGCAAACGCATTTCGTCAAACCTGAAAAAATATTAAAACCTCATTGTTTTCGTCTATTTTTATGATCAAGTGAAGTTACAAGTAATGTATGTATAGGTAGTCTAGATTAGTATTAATCTAGAAAGTTTGTCCAATCACATTATATTTTTTTTTATAAAACCAAGTTTATTGAATTCCGCGAATGTTAGATATCGATGACGTGTGTTGAATGTACGATAGCGCAATTAATGAATATTGTATTCTACCACATAAATGATAGTACTGTCTTACTAAGAATTTAAGCAATTCGTGCAAAATTATTCCCTAACCATTCCAAAATATCAAAAATGCACAGCGTTAATATTCAAATTTTCACTTTTTCCAACACTCCCGGAGTGCAATCCGTCGTTGTTGGGTGGTTTAAAATTGAACCAATAGGTCATATTAAAGGCTGGAGCTTAAATATCAAAATTAAATAAACTTTATTTGTCACCTTGAAAATATTTCTTTCCGAGACAAAAAAAAGGTTTCGTTTTCCACCACTCGATTACGGAACCCTAATTTAAATTTGTCTTATTGCCTTAGAGATGTAGGTTATACTTTAATTTTATTCCAGGACGATTGAGTGATGCGGCATATCACATAAACAACTTGTTGTCGCCTGTCCATTTCGTGGAGGCGTTACGAGCGGTGCCCTCAAATGCGTTGCTAGTCGAGCTGGCGCCGCATGCCCTGCTGAAAGCACTTTTGCGACGCACATGTCCCGCGCCCGCTGTTACCGTGCCGCTTCTGCGGCGGGACGCGTCTGACGCCGCCTTGCACCTGCTGATGGCACTAGGCAAGCTGTATGGCGCCGGTGTTTTGCCTCGCCT
>NJDD01001603.1:38077-173028 GCA_002245505.1 Calephelis nemesis
TCCTGGCCAGTACCTTGCGGCACACCCTCAATATCACCTTACATCAAATGGGACCACTCCATTAAGTGGGATGTACCACGTTTCGACTCGGTTGCGTTTCCAGGAAAATCAATTGAGTATGATCTTTCCGACGCCCATTCATCATTTATCAGCGGCCACAACATCAACGGTCTTGTCTTATTTCCTGCTACTGGATATCTCGTAAGAACCTTAATGTCAAGCATTCTTCATTTTACAGTAGAATCAAATTGAGAACTTTAATACTGTACTAGTCCCCGTGTTGGTCCGGGCTTCCTCGCAGAACTTTCCTGCTTTACGGTCACTAAGACCATCAAATCTAACTAGGTGGTAGTTCTTCGGAGCGACTTGCCCGGAATGGTACCATTGCCTTACGTATCCCTGCCGTCACAATGTCAGTGCTGACTGTTGACGCTTTCCAGTTGGGAGGATAAGGTAGCCGGTAAAATTTTTATTGCTGGAGGCCTAACATAACATAAAATGATAGAACATTTTAAACTCCCGATAAAAGTAAAAAGAGAGGTTTACTTGATGAATGATGACAATAGACGATATCAAACATAATATGTTCTCAATTGTTTTTTTTTCTTATAAATTACTACTTGTTGATATAGGATAGTTCCAATTAACATAAAAATAAGATATTAGGAATAATGTAATTACCACACTATCACATTTTCGGCACTTTTTTTGTTGTATTTTTATGGCTAATGGCAACGTATCTGGGTGGCACAAACAATAATGTGACCAGCTCCATCTAACCGTACATCATCTGGTTCCCTCAGTTTAGGCGACACAGATTTTAGTGGACGATATATAGCGAGCGAGATATAAATGCGTACCTTTCTAGATACGCTGTGACGACAGACCTGACAAAAGCTAGGTAGTCGAGGTGCCCTTTCTCTTGCCCAGCTGGTGACAACCTTTACAACTGAAAGGTTATTCATAGATGTATTCAGGGGCCAAATCAAAAGTTGCGAATACTATTTCTTTTTGTTGATACTTATCGGTAGCAACCGATGTTTTGATCGAGACGATCAACCCCGCCTATGTATTTGTTATACATTAGTACACAAAAAGGTTGAGCAATCGAGACTTTTTTTCTCGCTACTTGAACAACGCTGTGCAGAACCAATTGGTGCGACTCTTTCGCTGGTGGATGCTACGGTAACAACTTTGTTATCATTATAACGAAACAAGGTAATTCCAGTTTTTTCGTCAATAATTTGATGGTAGCTACCAAGCTGTGAACTGTGAGTAATCTTAAAGATGTAAAAAATTGTCATTGTAAACAAGAAAAAAGATGTAAAAAATTGTTCATGTAAACATGCACCGGGAAATCTGTAGGCAATTTTGAAACTAAGTTTGTAAGGACAGATCCGCCAGCAGCTTGATCTGGATTAATGTTGCATGCACTAGCTCCTTGATAAGGTATGGCTTGTATGGAATTGCCCAAACGAGTAGCCACACACCAACATAAAAACCAAAACGTATTGGATTACCATGGATATGCTGTTTCGTACTGTGATATCCATAATATGGATTCATTGATTCGTTTATGCTAATTTCGTTGTACTGAGGCTAATGTTTTATCCATTTTTCATTTTAATATATCCCATCATGGTCGCACCTTAGTGAATTTGCCTTTAATATCTAACACCGCTTTATCAGAAACGTGCATGGATGGTTTGGTCATGTGGAAAAAATGACAGATGAAAGAAAGACAAAGCAGATATACAATGCGAATGTGGATGGATGTAGATACCCGAAGAGACCGAGGTTGACTGTGCCATAACAGACATACGTACCCAAAGTTTTAAGCCTAGGAATAAGGCTATTCCTAGCCTTAAGACTTTAGATTTGCGCTTAAGTAAAAACTAAATCCTTTTTTACCTTCTACAGGGTAAAATTTTGGAAAACAATGAAATACGTACTCATTATTATTGAACTCAATTTATACAAATTTTTATCCTTTTTTGACCCTCTAGGAGCTTGAATTTTTAAAATCATTTAAACACGTAATTCGGTCTTTATTTTGTTTTTAAATTCCCACATTTTTTCGTACAGAAATGTCTAAGGAATAAAAAGTTTCATACAAGGGGCTTGAATTTTGAAAAACCCTTCCCTAGTGGATGAACTTAAAATATGAACTTGAACCTGTGCTTTGATACATCAGTCAACCATTGCCTTTTGTACTTATAGAAAAAAGATTAAAGGGAGAGATTATGCTTTATGTCTCTATTCTATTTGACCGCCTCGTCACGTATACGCCTAAGGTTACCGACCAACCTCGAGGCTATGGTTGATGACCTACGGGTACAGTATTTTGTGTGATAAACATTTAGATGCCCGTATCTCTTGATTTTGAAGTGTTTTATTAAATAAGGTATCTGTTTAAGCATTTATATGTGATAAATGAAAAAATGTAAACAATTAAACATTTTAATCAAGTCATTATTCACGTAAACACCTCTTTTTACATCTACTTGCTAAAGACTGCTTAAAATTTGGACGCCGATTTAGAAAAGACCTTATAAATTTCCCTTAGGTAAAAGTAATAATTTTCCCCTTAACGGCAAACATCAATCTTTATTGAGTTGTCAATTGCTAACAGTTAGGATGATTAAATACGGATACATAAAGTAAAATGGCCTTAAATAAAATTAATATTAAATACACAAGATTACTAAATCTTCTTTAAGTCTAAATACATCACTCATAACACTTTTAATTTTTCATCTTACAAATGTTTCAGTATCTGGTATGGAAAACTATGGCGGACCTGTTGCGCAAAAAAATAGAGGATACGGCGGTTGTTATAGAAGACGTTCAAATCAAACGCGCGACAATTATACCTCGCGATGGGAAGGTGCGTTTCCATGTTAACATTATGAATGGTTCCAATGAGTTCGAAATCACTGAGGGAAGTGACTCAGTGGTGGTAGGACGAGTGAGATTACCAGAGAAGCCCGCAGATGAACGACTTCAGTTTACTGAGCCGCTTGCCATTGATCCTAAATTACCACCATTACTCAAAGACGATATCTGTAAAGAACAACGCATGCGCGGGTACTATTATGCTGGTGTATTCCGTGGCATTAATTATACAGACGCTCACACTAATGTTGGAGAAATATTGTGGAATGATAATTGGATTGCTTTTATGGACACATTGATTCAATTTCATATCATCGGAATAGACACTCGAGCAATGTTAGTTCCGACCCGAATACAGCGCGTTCTTATTGACCCTGCAGCACATTTTGCAGCTCTTTCAGCCAACAAACGTATATTTTCAGTGCAAAATCACCGAGATATTAACACCATACAGTCAGCTGGTATAGAATTTAGAGGTATAAAGTTGAACCAAGCACCAAGTGCATCTAATGTACAAATGAATGTTAATCTGGAGAGGTGCGTATTTATACCTTATGAAAATATGAATCAAACCAACGATACTTTGCTCACCTTTCGGGAAGCAATTTTAGTTAACTTACAAATAGTTTTGGATTGGATTTTATCGGAACAATATTATGCGCCAAAGCTAAAAATACTTGAAGTCACGTCGAATCGATCACCGGAATCACTCCTGTTGCCGTTGATTCTTGATCTCCTAGAAAATGAAACTCTCATCCAAGCGGACGGTATAGATACAACAGTAGTCACTGAAAACCAAACGACGGAGTATCAAACAGCAATCGAACATCTTGGAATAAAGGTAATTTTGAATAAACTATTCCTGCCACCCTATTATTCCTTCAGTGCTAGCCGTTGATGTGTTTCATTTCAGAGGGTAAAGTAGCCAGTAAACTTACTTTTCTCGAGGCCTAACATCCCGGCTTCAGGTTGGCAACGCACTACTACCACCTTTAGTGTCTCTGCGGCGCGCATTTCTTGCCATCAGGAAATCCGTCTGCCTGTTTGCCTTCCAATATCATAAAATAAAAATAAATTATAACCTTGCGTTGGAAGATAAAATTAATTACAAATTAATTTTAATCGTTTTCAGGTTATAATAAATGATTTGGGGAAAACATTGCCCGTAACGGAGTGTAATCTGATCATTGGAGAAAACATGCTATTGCAACCTAATTTATTACACACTCTAGGAGGCTCATTGGTGGAAGGTGGCATGTTACTTCTTAAAGAATCACCAGGCATATTGAATACTATGAGCACTAGAACATTGACAGTGGTGGCGCGACAACTTGTTGCCGGACATGAATTAGTGTTATTACGTCGCCTTATGACACTACCACGCTTGTGTGTAGTTGTAGAATTAAATGACGAGAATTATGATTGGATAAGACCCCTGCGCTGCGCCCTTAAGGAGGCCGAAAGCAAGCCCATGCGCGTTTATGTCGTGTCGTACTCGATTACCGGTGGAGTGCTGGGGTTAGCAACGTGCTTGCGTGCAGAGCCGGGTGGTCGTGCGCTGCGTTGCTTTCATTTGCCGGGTGCACGCGACCGCTTCGAGCCCAAAGCACCTTTTTATGCCAAGCAAGTTACTGCAGATCTCAGTGTGAACATTCTACGCTCTAGATCTTGGGGCTGCTATCGCCATCTGCCTCTTACGTCACTTGCCACAAAACAGGTGAGCCTATACCTTTAAAACGGTATTTCTAATTACATATCCAGTTAAAGATTTGACTGATTACACATGACATAATGAAATTGTTTAAGGTAAAGCATGCATTTGTAAATACTGTGACTCGCGGTGACTTATCTTCGCTGAAGTGGTTCGAGAGCGATCTGCAGTTTACATTGGAGAAGCCATTTTCGGATAATAGAGATTTGTGCTACGTGTATTACGCACCTCTTAACTTTCGAGACGTTATGTTGGCTACAGGCAAATTACCTCCGGATGCTTTGCCTCGAAAATTTGGACTGCAGGTATGTTTTACTTACTTACGTATTTTTGTTATAATTATGAAAGCATAAAATTTGACAGACTTGCTACATTTTGACACTTTTGTTGAATCTAGTTGTATTATATATTTTTTTTAATTAAATAAGGAATTTTTTTTCACACACTTAGATTCGTGCAAATAAACTTTAAACTTTACGATAGGTACATACGTCCCGGCATGTATCTGTGCTGAGTAATATCTAGGGGGGTTAGCTACGCATATGTGCAATCGCGTAATCCTGTGTTATTTCTAAACCGGTGGTTATTTCTACATGATATATACCATAATACTATAAAATTATTTTGTTTTTGTTTAATAAAAACTACATTTGTGATGAGTTGAGGACTGGCAGGTACTTGATAAAATGTAATTGATTACTTGTATAAAATTAAATAAGTACTTAAGTAATATTCAATTTTCTTTGATAAAAAGTAAAAACAAATTAAAAATATTTACGAAAAAATTAGTCAGATTCTAATAATGGGTGCACGCCTTTTATTGTACGGAAGTCTTTTTTTGCCTCAAAGCCTTTGACGAACGTGAATTCTCTAGCCCGCGAGCCTCAACAAGCAAGTCTTCGTACAATAGAAGTAGGTGCACCATTGTCAGAATCCGACAATTAAAAAAAAATATTATTACTGAGTTTTTACTGACTCAAAGTTTCAAAAAAGTTATCATCATTGGCACCATCAGAGGTGCCGATGATGATAACTTTCGTGTAACAATTTAGTATTTACGTCGACGAGGGTAGCACAGAAAAGCTGTCCTCGTCGACGTAAATACTAAATTGTTCCATTATAATGTGAGCAACATGGTTGTTCTTTGCGATTTCATCTTCTACATTTTTTTACTTTTTAGCATAAACTTTGCCACTCCCGTTCGTCCATTTGTGTAACTTTTTCTTTTATAAGTTAAGTCCACGCCATTTCAATTGGGTTTAGGTCTGGGTGGTATAGAGGTAGTCTCAATATTTGATGGTTATGTTCTGCTAGGTTAGCACTCTACTACCAGTGGTCTTGTTAGTGGTAACTTATAAATTAAACAGTGCTCGCATTTTACGAGCTAGCTGGTATATAGACAGATGTTCAGCTGACTCAGATCAACACGTGATGCGTGCCGCAATCGCAGAATTGCGGGGGAGGATGTTAACGATGATGAACGGCCGCCTATAAACCTGCAGCTATTTTTATTTAAAAATATGTTTTTAAATATTTGGCTGCTCGCTATTGTCTTGATTATATTTCAATAAACGTAATAACTAGTTCGGACGGCTTGTATGGTCGTACGCGCAGGTTCCCCGCCCTTATTCAGTCGCTTCCCAGTGTCATCATAAAACGTGCTGGTTTTTTTACCGAAGTATTTGCACCTTGAAAGCCCTCCGTCGTCTACAACAATCATTTTGAAAGCATCTAGCGTAGAGAGTCTCGAATGTCAAATCTGTGTCATTTTGTAGAGGTTCAATTCCTGTTACTGATTTATACTTTCGGACATTGCGTATGAGTTTAGAGTATCATTTCCATCACCTTGATGCGTGGCGGTCAACTACTATGCGATTCTGAAGACACTTCTTACTTATCTCAACCTCCTTTGTGGGATCAATTACCAAGGATGGTATTATCACAAGAGTGCGAATTAGGAATCTTCAAGAAAAGATTCCATCTCTTAAGGATCGGCAACTCCTCTCTAACACTCCTAGTTTTGCGGATGTTTGTGAACGGCGATTAACACTTTTCATCAGGTAACCCCGTTTACCTCCTCCTCTATGAAAGAAGCTAAATTATTAAAAGATTATGTGTTAAGTTTTTTTATGGCTGGTGTTATTTTCAGAATTGCTTATTGGGACTCGAGTTCAGCGGACTATCGTCTCACGGGAAAAGGGTAATGGGAATCGTCGAAACCAGAGGTTTAGCCACCACTGTACTTGCTGATAAAGAGTTAATGTGGGACGTCCCCGAAACATGGTAAATATTTTTCCAATTATTCTTTGTGACTACGAGTAGAATATGTATGTATTTTATGTAAATGCACATTATTACATAGAAAGTACTTTGGAAACTTTAATCCCTACTGCCTGCTTTTTAAATAGGTATCTAGTAATACGAGTACCTGTGATATAGGTTAAGCAGTTACACACAACACAATTAGTAGATTGTGGCAATTGTTGTAGTCCTTCCACCTTAATGTTAGTTCCTAATAAAATTTCGATTGCAAACAAATGCTTTACATTCTGTTAGGATTATAATATAATAAATGTAAAAAATGGCGTCTATGTTATTTTCTTCACTTTCTTTTTAATTTTTATCGTAATTGGTGGTATTCTTTTCAATTCACTTAAATACAAAATAGGTATGGGAGGTTCAGACTGGTTTCAGATCTGATAGAGAATACATGGATCAAGTATTTCCGTACACAAAGAGGTAAAAAAAGGTACAACTGCAAACAATGCATCGAAAATTACCAGAAAGTGAATATCAGGCCCACAGCGACATATTATGCTGCAGCTAATCTATGTTTATGTGTCAATGGAACGCACGGTGAACTATTTTTCAAGTAGGGAACTAGATCCACTTTGCCTTTCCTATCTATTCCCTCGTTTGATGCCAAGAGTCTCTGAAACCAGCTTGTTTGTATGAAAAGAGGATTGAATTTGGTGGGAACTAGGCAGGTCTCTAGGATTCGTGACACTTGACATTCGATATTCTCTGATCTCCTCATAAGAGACTTGGTTTGAAGATGTATCCACAAACCTAATTTTGCTTAAAGTGCAGAAGGCTTAACTATTTTTATTCTATTAAATTACCAGGTCACTGGAACAGGCAAGTACGGTGCCAATGGCGTACGCAACGGCGTATTACGCTCTGTGTGTGCGGGGACGGATGCGGCGAGGCGAATCCGTGCTAATACATGCGGGTGCAGGTGGTGTGGGTCAAGCAGCCATCACCGTAGCTCTGGCTGCTGGCTGCTACGTGTTCACGACCGTGAGCACGCCAGAAAAAAGAGCCTTCTTACTACAGCGTTTCCCCGCGCTGCTGTACGAAGACATCGCTTACTCACGTGACACGACTTTCAAGCAGCTGGTGTTGCGACGAACAGGTGGCCGCGGTGTCGACCTCGTACTGAACTCACTAGCAGATGAGAAGTTACAAGCTTCTCTGCACTGTCTGGCAAAGGGGGGTCGTTTTCTTGAGATTGGAAAACTTGATCTCTCCAAAAACACTGCTTTGGTATATGACAATTTTCGTTTTTGTTTTACAAATAATGTTTTAAACACAAGAGCTTCTAACTAGCCAAAATCAAAGTGACAGAGAGCCGTGTTATGTTTTAAGTGTGACTAATTATCATCACTCAAATAGATGGACATCAAACAGGCATCGACTTCACATTTTTTTAAATTTCTGTCATTTTGACAAAAATTGATTTCTATAGTTTTACACCAAACCATAAACACTTCGTATGATGATATGACTTTACCGTAAATACTTACAATCAATTTGATTGATCAATTAATATTTTTAACGTCTTTTTGAAATATCTTTTATTGAAACCGGACCACGAGTATTTAATTCGTTTTTATTTGGGCCATATTCAAGTATTTAGTATAGAACAGATAGATTTAATTCTTCCCATTGTGTCAGTACGAGTACGAGTACGAGTATGAGTATCTTCACGCCCATATCCCCGAAGAGGTAGGCAGAGGCACAACTAGGGCACCCACGACTAGCCGAAGATACTAAGTCCCACAATGGGATAGGTGGCAAGCCTATTGCCAACCGGGCACGTTTCCAATCCCGACCAACATTTTTTATTAGAAAATTGGAAAAATCCAATTTTCTTTTTGTTGGCCGACCCGGGATTCGAACCCGAGACCTCATGCAGTCAAGTTCACACCCGGACCGCTCGACCACAGAGGCGACAAGTCAGTCAGTTGTGTCAGTAAGGTTTTATAAATTTATTTCTTTGTTATTAGAGAAAGATTAAAACGGTTTGTTTCTATACTTAGTTACCTATAGAGGCTGAAATAAAATAAGATTGAATAAAAACTTTAAAACTGCCGTTGATTTTATAAGATGGTCAGTATGGGACATGGGTAGTTAAACTAAAACACGTCAACCACAGATCCAATCGTTAACTAAAGTTAAACTAGAACTGCGAGCTGTATATATAATATATATAGCTGCATAAGGACCACTTATGGAAATCATACTCTTAATCTGTCGGTCGAACCGAACTAAATATTACATTTTTAAGTCGTTGGTAACAGATACTATTTATCCGTTCTGATTTTATCAAAATTGATCTAGTATATTTCGAGTAACCTAATAATACAAAACCTTGGTAAAACATAAAGTCGGCCTTTTGTAATTTTACTTCGCTATTTTTTTTTTGTTATGATGTCTTACTTACTTTATATTCATTTTAATAAAAGTGTAAGGCTGATATTCCCTGCAGAATAAGTCTCTTATAGTATAGATTTAAAAAAATATGTGTATTTTTCGGAAAAGGTAAAAATTATGAATTTGTTCATCATAGGGCATGTCAGTATTTTTGAAAAAAGCAGCATTCCATGGCATATTGTTGGAAAACCTCTTCAATATCGGGGTAGACAATGAGGAAAAACGTGCGGTATTTCAGTGCGTAAGTGAAGGCATTGTCAGCGGAGTGGTGACGCCATTAGACAGCACCGTTTTCTCCGAACACCAACTCGAACAGGCATTTAGGTGAGTGGCTGCTTTGTACGCAAACGGTGGTAGTGCATGTAGTGGTGTCGTAATGCAGTTGTTGGTCACATGTTACAGATATATGGCGACGGGCAAGCACATCGGTAAAGTGGTCCTGCGCGTGCGAGAAGAATATGAGGACAAGCCCAATTGCAAACTGGTTACCGCTGTGCCACGCGTCTACATGCGCCCCAACAGGAGCTATGTACTAGTCGGTTAGTAGAAACCATTTTAGTTGTTCAGAAAGGCTGATAGTGTGTAATAAAGCGTGTAAATTGTATTTTGTTATACCTACGCTTAACCTCATGATTCACAGGTGGCTTGGGTGGCTTCGGCTTGGAGCTTGCAGATTGGTTGATAAAGCGGGGAGCAACCGCTATTGTGTTCAACTCACGCAGTGGAGTGCGCACCGGTTATCAATCAAAATGTATCCGAAGGTACTGGGTGCTACTGATATACTGATTAGATGATGATGAACAATTACAAAAAGTGAGTGCTTTTTTTCTGTAGGTGGCACCAGTCCGGCGTGAAGGTGTATGTATCGACAACAGACGTAACGTCAACTGCTGAGGCACTAGATTTATTACGCGAAGCGGCAGCGCTGGCACCCGTTGCCGGCGTGTTCAACCTCGCTGGTGTTTTGCGGGATGCTCTCTTTGAGAACCTGACGCAAGAGGACTTTCACGCTGTAGCTAGCCCCAAAATTACTGGTAATTTCATACTTATTTAAAATGTCATATACACTACCATAACTCCAAAGTTATTATTATTTGTATAACATTTCATTCATTTCAGTAACTAAAGCGCTTGATGAGGCGACCCGACAAACACCAGCCATAGCTTTGAATTTGGAATACTTTGTAGTGTTCTCCTCTCAGTCTTGTGTCCGGGGTAATATGGGACAAAGTAACTACTGTTTCGCGAATTCATTCATGGAGCGGCTCATTGAAAAAAGGAAATCAGATGGGTTACCGGGTCTTGCGATCCAGTGGGGACCAATAGGTATTTGTCTAATGTATTTTTATATAACTAGTGTTGATCAGTTTCACGTAGATCATGAATGCCAGTAACGCTGTATAGAAATTTACTTATGTCGGGTGGACTTACATTTCTAACATTCTTGTAGCATACGTCCTTCTGGCTCAAGATCCCTGTCAGCTCTAGCCCTAACTTAAGGTTTTTATATATAGGAATAGAATATAATAGATACCAGTATGTGTGGGGTTTACTCAACGATAAATTTAAATTAACATGTGAAACTTTATGGGTAAAATCGGTGAATAGGAGATGCTGATTTTCTCAATCTGATTAAGCAGGCTCACTTGACTAATTAAAAGCTTCAAGGTGTCTTTGCCTCTTTTCGAAGATAGTAAATAAGTTAAGAACAATGATTCAAATCTGATTTATTAGCTACCAACTAAATTATAAAATCTATGGTATCCATCCATATAAGTTGAGTATGCAACATCTTCAATTGCCAAGCAATCGGAACGTTTTCATTTACTGCCTCTGTTGTCCTACTTAACTTCTAGTTTCAGCGGTTGCTATTTCTGTTTTACGTAGCTTTAGTCACCTGAACAAGTACAAAATCTATACAAGTTTTATTTCAAAATATCAAATAGGTTACAACCAAAAACTGGCGTATTTTCAGGTGATGTGGGAATGTTCTTCAATAGTATGGACAAAGACAACGTAGTCATATTCGGTCAAGTGCCGCAGCGTATCACATCATGTATGAAAGTGTTGGACGATTTGCTTAGGAGTCACTGCGCTGTGGTTGGATCTTTTGCTATTGCCGATAAGCGATGCAAAGTTGCAGAAACCACCCTGGATGTTATTCACGCCATTTCCAATATACTAGGTGAGTCATAAACTTCAATAACTGTTTTGAATGAGGATTTTATGCTAGTAAATTTAACCCAGTGTTGGTCTGGGCTTCTTTGACGAATAGACCATCTGCCTTCCTGCCAGGCAGCTTGTAAAAGTTGAGCATAGGCTTACCGTCGCTACATATGACTAGGCGGTCTGCCTTACCTATTACTGCCACCATAACGTAAATGCTTACCGTTGACATATTTCGATTCGAAGGGTTAAGTAAACGATATACTTACTTTTACTCGAGGATCGGTTGGCAATCCACCATTACCAACTTTGGTGTATCTAGGCGGCGTGTATTTCTTACCATCAGGAAATTCGTCTGCTTCTTTGCCTTCTAACATTATAAAAAAAATTAAATAACTTTGTGATCTACTATTTTCAGGTATCAAACACCCCGAAAATATTCCACCGTCGTCGACTTTGGTGGATCTCGGCATGGACTCCCTGATGACCGCCGAGGTCAAACAAACACTGGAACGCAATTACGACGTCACGCTCGGTGTGTCTGAGATTCGCAATCTAACATTCACGCAGTTGCGCGCAATCTCTGGTGACAATAAAATGAGGGCTCCGTAGTACATTCTGTGATGTTTCTGTTCACTATAACTAGAAATGTCCCCAGCTGAACGTTAAATATAGAAACGGAGGCTTTTGAAAATGACACATAGACCGTATTTTTTGTTTTACTTAAAATGTGAGACTAAGTAACATTATACTAGAAGGGAGTAAAGAACAATTTTTCTTTTCGCGTGTGAAATTGGCAATTTCCTCCTGCCTGACACATACCATTTTTCTCCTTCCAGGCCGAAAGTTGTCTAAATTAAAATGGTAATTGTAATAATGTGAAACAGTTTAATATAAATGTTAGAATCAGCATAGGTCTGGAATCCCGGTTTCGCTAATCAAAGCGTCCTCAGGGTCATACTTGGAAATTTACAAATGTGTGATAAAAATGAGTAGTGAACAAATTTTCCAAATCTTGCAATTCTGCATTAGATCGATTTACGATTGTGGTCGTCAAGTTAATACAAGTTGAAAATAGAAGAGGAGACTTATTCGTTTGAAAATAATCTTAGGATAATTGGCAACGTATTTTGCAAGATACATTAATTTTATTTGTTAGATTACGAAACAAGACGTTACTAGTTATGTTATTTTATTACTTCATAGGACAAAATTGAGTGTGAATCGTGTCTTTACTTGACATTCTAATGCGTTACCAAAATCAGGGGCACGGATGTTTGTGTGCCTAGATATGGTGACACGTCTTCTCTTGTTGCTTGATAATTGATATTATTATATTTTGTTATAAAAACGATATTACTTGAGATGCCACCGTCTACCAATCCTGAAATTTTAGAAAAAAAATGACGGTGGCAGGTCTAGTAGCTGTTACTGCTTTTGCAAATTTGAAAAATGTTATTTAAACGAAAAGGATTTTGATGTGACACAATCTTTTGAACACGCTTGTTCTGATTTTGCAAACCACATGTTTCGTGCAACAACATAGAGGCTTTTTACTTCAGAGGATGGGGGTTTTCTATATCATAACCACGCTTGTAAAGCTCAGATAACATGTAAAAACCCCAGTTTAACCCAACTCATCTGATGGTGCTACAATTATATCGTACAAAGAGCATGTCTTAAATTTTGCATTCTGAATTTTGTGTTCAGTCACTGAAAATGTTTTAGAAGGCTTATTTCTTTAAATCGACTTTATCAAAAACTCATGCTTATGAGTGGTACAAAGCGTTTAAAAGCGGTTGAGATGCGTTGGAACATTTGCCTCGCTCTGGTAGGTCATCAAAGTCGGCAACTAAAACTAACAACATAAAAGTGACTGAAAATCATTGTTCAACTTTGAGAGAGATAGCCTCAGTACTTTCTGTATCTGTCTCATTTTAACATATTTTCGCTCGGTTAGTCCCAAAAGTACAAAACAAAGTCATACCCAAATTTTTCTACAAAAACTCAATTGCATGACGAGTAGCCGAGGACATGCTAGAACGAGTCAATTCCGATCTAACATTCATGCAACGCATTATCACTGCTGACGAAACGTAGGTTTTCGAGTTGGACATGCAAACTAGTCGACAAGCTTCCCAGTGGCGTCAATCAACTGAACCTAGACTAAAAAAAATCACGTTCAAAAGTTAAAGCAATTATGAGAGTTCTCTATGACTATTGCGGTCTTGTGACCTCGAAATTCTTGTTGGTTTTATCCCTAAGTCTACATTAACCCATAAAAAAATCAATTGATGGATGTTTTTGATGTGCGTTACCCCAGCAAGAAAGTAGCACCTAGGCTGATATGAGTGGGACAAATAATTAGTGCTCGATGTGCTGTAAATGTGCGCCGAATAAAAAAATTGTGAATGATGTCGTTTTGGAAATAAACGGAAAAAAACACTTCTTGCTGGGGTAACGCTACCCCACAAAAATCTAAACTAATTATCGGCAAGTTGAAAATTGTTTATGAGCAGAGAGCTTATATTTGTACGCGAAAAATAAAATTTGTGCGTCTTCAAGTTTTCGACATATCGCGTTTCCTGCTGCGGTTACGTTTAGCAAAATCGTGTATCTCAAAGACTATTATATGTGCGCATGTAGAATAAACACGCACAAATAGCTCTTAATTTGTGCGTATTTGTGACAAAATTAGATTTAAAAAAATATTTATAGTTTTCAAGTAATCACGGTTTTTCCAAAAATCAAAACAAAATCGTAGCGCCTAAATGAGAAAATATATAAGGTCACCGAAAACTGTATTCGGTTCTTCTTAACGTGTATATTTACTATAAAAAAAATTAAAAGCATACATACATTCGTTTTTGAATAATATGAATCAAAGTCAAAAAACGGCGTTCTAACTTTGACGTGACTGCACGAATTACTGGAGACAGGTTGAGAAACCTAAGGTGTTTAGGTCTTAATAAAAAATTAGTGCGTTTAGTCAAATAATACTTAAGATAAGTATCTAGTGAGAAATATTTCGCATTAAGTAAATGTAAACAAAAATCCAACGAGCAACGTAAACACTGGTTATCCGACCAAATTCGAATGACTACAAAAAAACGGCTTTTTCATACATACTCGTACTGATGACTTTCTTAATTTAACTCATTAACCGATTGAAACTTAATACGCCCGAGTACACTGAAAGTCGAAAATTGTAATCAAAATAAATACTTTATTTATTTAAAAAAGTTATTAGTAAGAGGTAACCTAATTAATGTTTTCAATATTATTAGTTAGGTATATTCATCCCAAGTTTAAATAAAATACATTCAGCATACTTATTCTGCATACTGTGTGTGAACGAACATACAGAACATTAAATAATATTTCGGGGCAAGATGGGACGATTTAGTTCCCAGTTTCCCCCGATTTTGAATTCGGGGAAATATGCGACAAAATTCCCACTTTCACAAGCTTTCGGGGGAAATTGGGAATAGACCTAAGTATTGCTCGTTTAAGGGTGTTAAGTACTTAAAAAAGTAAGTACGTATCTCTATCCTTGTATCTTTGAAGAGTTACTTGGTGGTACAGCCCGGGCAACCACGACTATTTGAAGACACTAAGTCCCACAATATAGGTGGCAAGTGGCAAAGTGGCTATCGCCAACCGCACAAATATCTTATGACGGCCAATATTGTTTTAATAGAAAATTGGAATTATATATTTAATTCTATGTTGCCATACCTGACGATCGAATGCGGGACCTTATGAAGTCAAGTTAACACTGGAGCGCTAGACCACAGTTACTTAGTTAAATTGGCACTTATTAAAGTGATATCATAAAAATGTTTTTGAGTTATACTTGAAAGTGTAGAAAGAAGAGCGAAAAATGTTTGTAGTATTTAGTATAACTCAGAAATTAATTATAGTTTACTTAGTAACACGAGTAGGATGTCGATAAAGTTTAAGTGTTCCCATCCCGGATTCGTTAGGTATCTTTCAACTTACATATGTTAACAATGAAGTCTAATTTTATTTAAAGATATTATGTAGCTCGATGTCAGGCCAGCAGTTCGTTGAAATATTGTCAATGATCCTTTTTTTTTTGCTTAAGTAGTAGTATGTATCTCTTTTATGGTTACCGAATCTTAATGTGCGAATATTAATACAATATGATAAGGAAGTTTTGCATTATTTTTTGTTAAATGTATTGATAACATGAGTTAGTTACGTTTGGATTAGAGTTCGTTAACTTCGTATGCCTTCCTTTGGGGTCAAAGTATATTTGGCTTAACCTTATAGAGAGTAAACTAAAGTCCATGTAAATAAAACAAGAGAGGCAAATCTCGGAAACCCGGTCTCGGCACCGAGAATCTTCGAACCAGTGTCCATACACTTCAGGGCATTCAGGGCAAATTCAAAATCTGTTGTGATACTCCTTCTAACTTTACTTCTGTTCAGTTCTGTGAGTCAAATGACGTCTCTTGAATCTACCCTTGACCTGCACAGCTAGGATATTTGTGCGCTTGGTTTCTACTCTAAGAATAAAAAATTATATGAATAATGAAAATGAAGCAACTCTTAGACCTTATATTTTAGAAGAACTTAACATACCACTAGTTTGTAGCTGGTTCCTGTATACCTTCTGGAATTTCACCTTGTATCGTATGAAATTCAGGAGCCAACACTTACATGACTTGAACGAAAAAATATATATTTCTTTTTGTCTTCAAAAATTATGCTACTGGTCACAAAAAATGTCATCGTCATGATTGCCGCAGATAAAGAAATTACACTCATCTTTCGCCCACACGCATATCTTCACACCAAGTCCATTGCGTGTTTGGCAGATAGTATTAAGTCCCAAGTGTCACGATTTCTACTCTTAACTAATTAGCTAGAATCTTAAAAACATAAACTTAAATAAAATTATTATTACACTAAAATAGAATCTGTGGTCTAGCGGCCCGGCGTCGGACTTGACTTGTTGAGTTCAATCCCTGGCCGGACAAAAACAAACGGAAATGTGTATTTTTAATCTATACATAGTATAAAGCAAAGTCGCTTTCTGCGTCTGTCTGTATGTATGTATGCTTATATCTTTAAAACTACGCAACGGATTTTAACGGTAGAGTGATTTAAGAGGAAGGTTTATATGTATAATAACATGCTTCTTAAATTAGAGAATCACTGATAATTTTAAGATTTCTAATGCGAAGTCGCAAATAAACATATTTTTTTGCGCTTGCATTGCAAACGCTGGCTGAACTCTACGAGATAGATCAAAATAATGTATTAAGTATTATTTACCTTAAAAAAGTCTACAAAAAAGTTCGCGATGGTATATGTTTATCTCTTAGGGATAACTTACAATAACCAATTTTTATCCTTTACTTTTTACGAAAAATAATGGCTTATTTACGAAGCGATTTAAAGCAATACAGCATTAATCCTTATCTAATTAAGTATCTTAAATAAATTTTACATTTAATATAGAATAATGTAGCCCTTTACAGCATGTAAATTAAACGAAAAGTTTCGGAGATATTGTAATATCTCCGAAACTTTTAGGTTTAAAATATAGGGACATCGCGGTTGCGGCGCTACCGGCTGGCCGCGGTGCGTTCCTATCCCTACTAATATTATAAATGCGAAAGTAACTCTGTCTGTCTGTCTGTTACGCTTTCACGCCTAAACCAGTGAACCAATTTTGATGAAATTTGGTACAGAGATAGGATAGACTCTGAGGAACAACATAGGCTTCTTTTCTTAGCAAACATACCTAAGGGAAAATGGGTAAAAAGAGGGGATGAATGTTCATATGGAAATTCGTCATTTTTAAAGCTGTAACAGTGAAACTTTGTATTTAAACACTTAATGATAAACGAAAGAATATAGGCTTCTTTTTATCACTAGAAAATGAGGGAGAATGGGTAAAAAGAGGTAATGAATGTTCGCATGGAAAATCGTTTTTTGTTTGAAAGGGTATATTTCAGAGGTGGTCCCATTGTCACCAGGTGAGGATCTGATGATGGAATCCTGGGGAAGTCGAGGGAAACTCTAAAAAAATGTTGGCAAGAATAATATAGTTGTGGATTATGATCACTTGCTAGCATTCGACAATGGTCACTCCATACTCAGACTCAACAGACTTGCGGATCAGGCTGACCGTTAAGTGTCTTTGAGGGATTTGGAGATATTTTCACAGACGCAAGGGAGAAGATCAGCTAGAGCTCAGCGTCAAGCTAGCAAGTGGAATCATTTTCAGAAGGTTTAATAGGAATGTTTTTGTTAATGCAGAATTCATATATGACCACACGTTACAGTATAAAAATCCTCCTTTGATATTAATTGGAATAATGATTAAAAAGTGTCGGCATTGTGATCCCTTAAAATTTGAAGATGAAACGCAGGGTTGTGTTAATGGTAAGATATTATTACTTTTGCTTGGCGAACCAGCTGAGCCGCTTAAGTCTCTTTTATTGTGCAATTCTAATGAATATCGAAGATTTTTAAGCAATATGCGCTAATGCAGTAATTGTTTTCTAATGACGTCGTTTGGAGTAGGTAGACGCATCATTATGCCAAGATGTTCTCCCACATTTTTCTGTGCAAGGTCAAATTTATCACAGAATCGGTTCATACTCATATTAAAAAGCTGAAAAGTTTAGTTTTGTTGCTTCAATTTCTAAATGTGAGTTTCTGAAAGATTAGTTCTGCCTAACTGCACAACCAGAGCACTCACGACTATCCGAAGACATTAAGCCCCACAATGTGGTAGATGACTATCCTGTAGCCGAGCACTAAATTATTCGGAAGTCATTTTGAAGACGTACGGTTAGACCTCAGAGACGATATGTATATTTCTAAAATTTCGAAATAAAAATCTGTTAGAGGTTTCCATAATTTGCTATAAAGTTTAATTTCACAGGATTTGCCAAAGTGCAGATAAAACTGTAAACACAATAACGTATTCCTACTATTTATCTGAGGTGAAATTAGAAAAGAGAAAGTGTATGTTCAGTTTTGACGGCAAAATTGCTGAATTGAATTTAATATTTAAATAGATGAAACTTTGGATAGCGATATAGGCTACATTTTATCTTAAAATTTTAACGAGCAGTGTTGGAGAGCTAAATATCAAATTAGTAGACTATGTGGGCGAAGCCGCGGGTAACAGCTAGTTCTCTTATAAAATAATTTTTTTTAGGAATTGGATATGCATCCGGTTTGCGATAGGCGATAGCTTATGGGATAGGCGCGTGATGAACGGTTATAAATAACTATCCACAAAACTTACACCTAATGTAACACATAAACAATTTCATTAAAATCAGCCCATCCGTACAAAAGCTGCCACAGACACACTTGAACACAACACAATACAAACACACACAAAGACACGTCTAATTTGTATAAACCATCTTATTCCGTTTAAAAATACAGTGCAGACATGAAACGCATAGACGCTCTTCACACCCATATTCACTCACGACTAGCGGAAGACACTAAGTCCCACAATGTGATAGGTGTCAAGCCTATCGTGTTTATTACTTCTTGTTCTTTTTGTTGCCAGACCCGGGACCTCATGAAGTCAAGTCCAATATTGGACCGCTAGATTAAATAGTCCGGTCAAGTTAGCATCAAAAATAGGGGTAAGGTTACATTAATTCGCACCTTCCTAAAAATTGGCATGATTGTTGGGAACCCTACTATACACAATTTGTCAATTATCCACATCAATCCGGAGTGTGGAAAAAATTTATTCAAGGTCAAATGTTGCAAAAATCGGTTTTTTGAGTTTTTCAGCTAAACGTTTTATAATAAAAATAGGTGAGACAAAAATAATTTAGCATGCAATTATCTATAAAAAATGTTCCTACACATTTTTTCCTAAGAATCACCATTTCGAAGATACAGCGATGCAAAATGTTGAAAAAGTTGTATTCTTCATAATATGCATGTCAATCACCGTAATACCGTTTACAGAACGATAATATAATTAAAAATATGTATTTTCGTAGCGTATACATCCATATCATACAGTTGTAAAAATATGAACACGTAAAAAAACCAGTCCCTCATTTTATATGACCGTACGGCCATAAGCAACATCTGTCTGCTATTCCATTGTCCACGTGGCGACGTTCGTATACCTGCTCCTTTTTGAAGGGCCTTGTTAGATAGAATAGTATTAGTCTAAAGCATTCCTTCTTAGTAAGAACACGTAGTTATTGCTTGTATTTTCAAACAATTTGTGCACTTTTGTGTTTGTAATAGAAATGTCGGAGTTGTGCTATAATTGTAATAAACATTTGACCGAAAGTGAAACAGTTACTGTTGATCGTGGCCTACAGACATTAATTAATGCAAGTATTGAAAGAGGTGATGAATTCTCGGAATACCTGAAAGGTCAGACTTCTTTGACAGTTCATGTGCAGTGTCGGAAAAACTATACTCGGAAGGCTGCATTGAAAAGAAAACAGGATGAAGAACAAGCTAGTACATCAAAAATAAGTCCACCTCGTACTAGAGCTCACGTAAGTGAATCATTTTTTTGTTTTAAAAAGTGTTGCTTATTTTGTGGCAATGAATTGAATGAAGAGCTAGAGAACAGAAAAGCACTGAAGTATCGGCGTAAAATTTTTCATGTAAGAACGCTTTCATTTAAAGAAACAATCCTGAATATAGCCCAGACTCGTTTTGATCATGTAGCAAAGGCAGTTATTACTCGAATTAGGTTCGAACATGATTTAGTTGCTGCCGAAGCTAAGTATCATAAAGACTGTCATAATGCCTTCTTGAGACCGACTACGGGGGATCAATCCGGTCGTCCTCAATCTGAAAGTACGAATCTTTTAATGGAAGAAACATTTGCACACATCGAAAATAGTGATGATTGTCAATTTTCATTGGACGAATTACAAAATATTTGCAACAATTCGTTAGATAATAGAACCATTAAGTTACGATTAAAGTTGAAGTATGGCGATAAAATTATTATAACAGAAAAGTCAGGAGCATCAACATTAATATGTTTTGTTGATAATCATTATGACATTTTAAATCGAGCTAGTTACGAAAAACAAACAACAAATGAAAAAGAAGAGCGATTTAAAATCGTGAAGGCTGCAGCAGCAATCATTCGGGAAGATATCGAATCTGCAGCTTTTGATAATTGTCATTACCCCCCGCCAGGGCGTATGTTCGAAGATATTGACAGTCAAATTCCAGAGTCATTGACTTATTTTTTGGAAAAAGTTATTTTGGAAAAAAAGCGATTTAATTTACAACATTTGAAATTAGTATGCACAAATATTAGCCATAGTATTATGACTGCTGTTCGACCAAGGTCTTTCAAATCAAAGTTACAATTGGGTCTCTCTATTTTTTCCCATCGGCGATTTGGGTCAAAAAGTCTTATTCAAATTTTTTCGTCTTTCGGTTTGTGCGCATCTTATAATGATACTATATTGTACGAAGCAGCAGCAGTTTTTCACCGTCCACCTCACATTTTACCACCAGAAACTGGCACATTCATTCAGTATGTTGCAGACAACGCTAATATAAATGTAAATACGCTGGACGGTCATAACACACTTCACATAATGGGTATCATTCAAGTTGTTGCTCCAAAAAGTTCAGTTTTACTAGAAGAGCCGATACAACGGATAAAAAAAGCTCCTTCAGCAACAGATTTCGCTGCAAAAGCTCATGTACCACTGCAGATATACCAAAATGATGGTGTAGTAGGTTATAGTAAAATAATTGTCCATGATTTTGCTTATGATAGTGAAGTAATAGTATCTGTACTTAAAAAAGTCGATGCGATAAGGTTCTATGGTAAATGGAAGAATTTTTCAATACTCGGTTGGAATGGTTTTATGGAACAATTAACAAATAATGTTACAAATTTTTAACATCCAAAATTTTATTTTTACCATTTATTCACCAACCGGCTAGTAATTACAATACTATATACACGACTTTACTTTCTGCATTAGAAATTCAAAACGCTATGGTCATGATATTGTATGCATTTTTACTTTTGACCAGCCTCTGTATGCAAAAGCTCGAGAAATCGTATCAGCCGCACCTGAAGGGTCTGAATTATCGAAGATCATAATTAGTCTCGAAGGATTTCATCTACTCATGTCGTTTCTTGGTGCAATTGGTTACATTATGCAAGGAAGCGACATAAAAGACATATTTTCTTTGATTTATGCACCTGGGTCATTAGAAAAAATACTCAATGGTCATGCTTATGCGAGAGCTGTTCGAGCTCATACAATACTTCAATTAACATTAGCAATAATAGCAATACTGAAAGAGCTTGATATTGATGACGTCATGGACGCAAATCTTATCGTTACTGCTGAAAACATACTAGACAATACTATTTCATATAATGATATTGAAAATGACGACGAAATATCTGGAGCATTACTCGATCGATTCAATGAAAAACTAAGAGAATATGAAGAACGTGGACATACCGCAAAATTTTGGATTCAATATTTTTATATGGTATCAATTGTGAACATTAGCAGAAAGTAAATTTTAGTCCCACAACGACAACGGTGCAAACCTATAGGCCGACCGGGCACTTAGTACTAGATATTGTAGTGCTAGAACAGGTGGATGAAGTTGTATCCATCGTCATGTAGGATGTACCGTGGATGTTGAAAAAAAGAGTGTGTTTGTGAGTTAATAGAACGCAGGATGAGCTACTTTTGAGTTAGGCGTTACATCTGCTTTCCTTTTTTGCTTTGCTCAGGTATTATCCAAGAATGGTGTCAAGAGTCTCTGAAACCGGCATATTAACGTATGAAAAGAGTGATAAACGTGCAGGAAACTAGGCAGATCTGTAGTCTGACACTCGACATTCGATCCTCTCCACCTCCTTCGCAAGAGACTTAGCGTGAATGTATTTATGTATGCGCAAATTTGATTTTGCTAACATTGTAGAAGGCCTATTTTTATTCTATAAAATTATGAGGTCACTGAAACAGGCAAATATGGCCTATTACGTTCTGTATGTGCGAGGGCGGATGCGACGCGGCGAATCCGTGCTAATCCATGCGGGTGCAGGTGGTGAGGGTTAAGCCGTCATTGCCGTAGTTCTGGCTGCTGGCTGCTACCTGTTTACGGCCGTGGGCATGGCAAAAACGAGCTTCCCTTCGCTGCTGCCTGAAACAACGCTAACTCACGCGACACGACTTTCGAGCAGCTCGTGTTGCGGAAAAAATACGGCTGCGGTATCGACCTTGTACTAAACTCACTGGCAGATAAGAAATTGCAAGCTTCTCTGCGCTGTCTGGCAAAGAATGGTCGTTTTCTTGAGATCAGCAGACTTGATCTCTGCAGTGATACTGCTTTGGTATATCATTTTTATTTTTGTTGTCAAATATTTTTTTCAAACACAAGCTTTTAACTAGCGACAGTATTGATTACTATTTTAACTAGTGACAATATTGCGTAATACGTATACAGTTTTTGGCGGAAAATTGCAAATTAAATAATTTTATTTAGATTTAAGGTATATTTGTAAATCGTCAGATCTGGTGGTTTTCCAGGAGACGTGGCTGTTCCCCATGAAATTCCCACTCTTGGAACAATTGACTGAAATTTGGAAAAAACAGGTAAGAGCGCGGTAAACACGGACGAGTGCCTATTGATTGGGAGGCCACATGGGGGAATAGCCTTAATATGGAGAAAGGGTATTTTTGATACTGTAGCTGTATTGGAGTATAGGAGCGACCGTCTTGCTGCAATTAGAGCCACGGTTTGGGAGCGCACAATCCTAGTATTCTCCGTTTAACTACGAGTATATGCCTACTAATTCGACGGAGAATTTACATCTATTTACTGAGATTTTAAGTGAGATAAGGGCCGTTGAGTAGAGCAATAACAAAGAATGCTCGCATATACTAATCCTGATGATGTTATCTAACTTAGAAGCTAAATTATTTCGATGTGGACCAGTCTTGACTATGTGCTGATGTTGACCATTTAGAATTGACTTCATAGTCATACATTTATAAGAGAGTCACGTGGCGTTGTCTCGCAGGTGGCAGGATACACAATTATCAAGGTAGGTATCTGCTGGTAGCTTAGAGGACTTGTCTTTTTCTCCCTATTCTTTACAAATTTATTCGTATTACATCACACATTATTACTAGTAAGAGATGAGGAGTAATTAATCCCAAGCACTCCTATCCGATAGATATTTAGCAATGGTATAGTAACCTTATTTATTACATTTTGACACATTTTTCAAATTTATTTCATGGCAGGTCTTTCATATATAATCGGGAAGTTTATTGTAAAAGCTTATACATTGGCCCATGAAAGAATAACTAACTGTGTGGAGACGGGACAATTGCAAAACAAGACTGTTTTTTTCGTGTCGTGTCATGGCCCGCAAAAACAAGAAAACAGATGACAATAAATCTAAACCACGTGAGAATACTTTTAAACGACTCTAAACAAGGACTCTGTTATGCGATTACTCAGCTAATAGCCAACTGGTACTCTCTCTTTTACTGGTACTGGTTCTCTTTTTTAGAGAGATTGACCATGATTTCAAAGTTGTCCGTTTGAAAATGTTTTCGTGATCCAACAAAGACAACAGAGTCTAAATTTCTTTAAAAATATGTTCAATTTTTGGCCGTCTGTGCATGCTCTTACATTGAAATATTGCAAATATTATATGTTTTGCTTAAGAAATACACCATTTTGGTTACCGAATTTTAATGTGCGAATATTAATACAATACGATAAGAGCGTTTGCATTAATTTTTAATTGAATATATTGAAACACATACGTTTTGATTAAAGTTCGTTAACTTCGTATACCTTCAGGCTTGTCCTTTTTCCTTATTTTAAAATATGTACCTATACAATATTTAATGTGATGATACATGAACATGAGGTGTAATTAATCCCAAGCGGTTGTATTAGCCAAATATTCAGCAATGTTATAATAACCATTTGAATACAATTTCCATTTAACACATTTCTTAAATTTATTAATTGGAAGGTATTTCACATAATTACAAAGTTTGTTGTAAAACCGTTTACATTGGCCCTTTGCTTACTCTGTGAAGACGAGACACATGCACAGCAAGTTTTTTTTTCTTGTATTGACACAGTGTATAACAAATTTATTTTAAATGAACTTGAATTTCTGTGAACATATATTAAAATTTTCAAAAATATACTGGGATGTTACATTTACTGTTTTAATTTCTTTGAATGTTTCTCCTGGTGAATCTCTTGGGCCTAGGTTATAAATTACCCTTATGGCTTTCTTTCGCAAAATAAATGTAGTAATTACTTCAGCAGAACTCCCCCAAAGAAGAATTCCATACGACATGATGCTGTGAATATAACTTAAATAAAACATCTTAGTGGTTTCAACATTAGTTAAACTAATAATAAGACAATTAGCAATTAGGTTAAACTCAGCAGCGTACGCTGTTAAAAACAATAATTAAAACTAAGTACTGTTTAACAGCGTATGCTGGCGAGCTTAACCTAATTGCAAGTTTATAAATGTGCGGGGCCCATTGCCATTTTTGTATCATGTTATTCCTATAACGTTGTAGAATCTACAAGGTCCAGCTTGTTCCCGTTAAGTGGTACATTGGTATCTATTTCACTCACATTTACATTAAAAATTTAATACATTTAGTTTTATTTTCATATAAAACAGATTATTTACATTGAACCAGTGTACCAACTTTTTAACAACTATAATACTAATTTAAACTTGATTCCTGGATATCTCCAGAAATTAGATCTCAGGAATTTAATCTCAGATATTGAAGTAGAATAACTATCCGGCCTGAAAACATTACATCGCTGGTCAAATATTTCTCGATCAAAAATTGTTTGATAAAGCCATGATTCTGGTAGTAACATTAAATCAATAATTATGGAACAACAATGCCAACAAGAAATCTTCTGTTTTGGTTCGCAAACCTCTAAAGTTTTGATAATATATGTTAAGACTAATTTTGGACGTAAAGAGAAACAACAATAATAATAAAACTTAAACTAAACGCTTAAATTCAATATCTGACAGATTATAAATATTTAAGACAGTCTAAGTTAGTAATAAAAATGGCGTTTGTGTTAATGTCTTTCCTAATATAGATTCGCCCTATCCACACAAAACGAAAGCCCTTTTCTCTAGCAGCAACTCTGGTAGCAGCGTGCAACCTCTTGTTACTTGGTGATAAATGCTCAGATATATAAACTAGGTGTTTCTCACCAGCTATTCCCAGATTTTCAGAGGATTTTTCTTATTAAGTGTTCGGATAGCAGCAAGTAAAACGTCTTTTTTTTAGGGTTCGGTTCGATAATTTGACCACGTGGACGTTACAACTGTTTGCAACCCTTGTTATATTTTTGACTTCAGATTGTGGTACAGGACACGAAACAATATTACATATTTGACTAAAAACACACAATAAGTTCTCAGTTTTATGCTCAGGTATACGCTGAATTTCCAAGTTATTGTCTCTATCACGCTGTTCTATTTCAATGATTCGTGATTGCAAATCGTTCATTTGGTTACGTAAATCGTTATTCTCTGCTTTAAGCATTTGTATTTGCTCCAACTGCTCATGAAAAGCTTTCTGATACTCCTTTTGCAAGGTTGATAAATACTGGACAGTTCTAACAGCTTCATCCACCTCTACTCGCAAAGAAAATAACTTTGAGTTTAAATCACTGACGTCTTTTCTAAATTTGTAAAATTTAAGTTTAATTCGTTTAAGGATTCCTGCTGTTCATCAAATTTAGCAAACAAATCCTCACGCATTATACGAAACTCAAACCGCGTCCGAAATGGCATCGTTAAAAATATCACCCCTAACACCACGAGGAGGTACTGACGAACTGCTATCCTTACGGTTCGTACACTGATTGCAAATTGCATACAGTGTTGTAATTTCGTATCCAATCCTGGTGAAAGTTATTCTGGCAAGATGCATTGGTTCATTTAATCCGTTTTTGAGTAACTAAAATAGTACGATCACAAACTGAGCAGTTGACCATTTTATCACGAAAAAAAGGTTTTTTTTTCACATGTCATGTCATGCAAAAAATGTCCATGCATCACCGAATACTCCAATGTGTTCACATTACACGTAACCGAATTTAAGGATTAGTATTCAAACGCTAAAATATTCTACAACACAATAAAAAATGAAGTAAATATTTTAATCTAATTAGAGGAATTCCTAGAATAAGTAATTCCTCTAATAAAACAGGCCAATATATTAGTTAACAGGGCAACTGTGGCGTATGGAGTGTCACAAGGTAGCGTTTTGGGTCCAAAATTGTTCCTGATATATATAAATAGTTTATGCAATATAGAAGTAGTAAATGGGAAAGTCTATTCCTATGCAGATAATATTGCATTTGCATTTTATGGAAAATCTTGGGACTCTATGAAACAGGTCGCTGATAGCACTGAAATCACTTTTATTTACTTGAAATCAAACTTATGTAAAACAAATTTTATTTAGTTTTTTTAAATACAATAACACACCACCAAATTCTGATTTATATATTATAACACTAGTAATGTTATAAATGCGAAAGGTTGTATTCCTTTACGCAAAAACTGCTGGACCGATTACATAGAAGGTAACATGGATTAACACATAGGACAGTTTTTATACCGAAAATATTACTGTAGGACCATTAACTATGCGGGCAACGCTGCGGGCAGTAGCTAATACTGTAATAAAATTTGTTGGTGTAAAACAACAGCTAAAGTAAATACCACAAAATACTCAGGCGTTTTAATTGACCAGCGGCTATCTTGGTATGGACACTTATGAACCGATTACGAAAATTAACTTGAGTTTTTAAATCAATTTGGAACGTAGCCGATAAAAGTGACATATTTTGCTCTGGCTCAATTAAGCATTGCATTCCTGTTTGGGGAGGTACCTCAAAAACTTTGTTCTTGGAATTGGAAAAAGTACATCTAGCTTTACTCAAAATCTTGTATTTAAAACCATATAGGTATCCAACGTATCATCTATAGCTATACCAAGTTTGTGATGTCCTTACTGTCGGACAGCTTTACATTTTAAACACAATTTCAAAGCTTAACAAAATTTTACTCTATGATTACAGGGGCATATAAAGCTAAATTATACAAAGACAGAAGCCTTAATCGATAAACAATATCCCGGTAATTAAAAAAATCAATTTAATTAAATTAAGTAAACGAATATTACAACACAACAAAAATAGGAATAGCATTTAAAAATAACCAAAATTAAATTAACGCAGATGAAGCGACGGGGCTTTTAAAAGTCCCGAAAATTTTGTTGAAATTACCGCCATGTTTCATAGATATTTTTCGGATATTAGCCGATTTGATTGGTACTATATTGAGTGAAATATATAAATATTTGCTCGAGTACACGTATTTGTTGTGTTCTGACAAAAAAATATTGTTTTTTTGTGTTTTAGTGGTCAAATGTTTTTTTTCTTTGAGTACTCAAAGGTAAGCAATATTTAATTATCTATTTGTTATTTGTTAAATTGATGTTAAAATACGTATCGAAGGATATGTAAACTAAGTACTTAAATAATATTATTTCACTATGATGCCAAAATCTTTGGTAATTTTTTATATATTTGAAATCGAAGATCTTCTAAAAGCCCAGTCGTAATATATGAGTAATGACAATTTTTCTGTGTTAGAACAAAAAGTCCCAACAACTTAGTCTAAACTATATTTTGAGTGAATTGTAAACAATAAATGAAAATTTAGTGCTTTCAGCTACTGTCAGCTTATTTCCACCGAAAAATGTCAACGTGAATTAAACTGATGAAGACTCCGGAGATGAAGAAACTATTGTATTCCAAAATCTTCTAGGTAATTATTGTTATTTTTATAACCTTAGGTAGGTTATGAAAATCTTTTCTTTATTTTTTTAACTTTATATAGTTATATAGGATTTTTATAATAGGTTCTCTACTCAGAGCTTCAGCAGAGATAACTTTTGATGATAGTTTTGATGAAGACAACAATTAGCCATTATCAAATCTAAATAAAAGCAGACGCCTGTCTGACTCAGTTGCTATTGATACTGATGCCATACCATCTTCTTCTCAGGTTACGTCAAATTCTAGTATCATTCAGCCAACCGTATCTAAAAGATGGAGAAATCGTCAAAATCCAAATCCGTTTCAAACGGCATAACAAAGAGGGACCTAAAAACGTACAACCACCACACATAGGATAAGTCGGATCAGAATATTGGTTTGTACCGCACGTCTATCAGAGTAAAAATATGGTATTATCCGTTGTTCACTCACTTCTTAGGTATGACTGTCCATAACGCTAGGCAGTCCATAATGCTAGGGCAGCATAAACACGATGGAGGCGAGTGTGACCAGAGTTTGTGCAGAACTTTAACTAGGAGTTACTGCGAAAGTGAGTAAGAGAGGTCCCTGTCCTACCTTGAGATTTCATAAGGAATCGTCTCGGTATGATGGTCGACTCCATTTAGTTAAATATAAATCTCCACAACTAAAACGCAGGCAGTGTAAAAAAAAAGTTTCTTTGTTGTAACAAATTTCAAGTTTATTTATATCCAAAGTCCTGTTTTGTAGCATATCACATTAAGTAGTTTTTATAATTAAATACCAATGTTAAAACCTATTCATTAGTCTAATTTTTTTTAAATAATAAAGCACTTAATCGATCTAACACAGTTTTATTTTAACAAAATTTTTTGTACCCCAAACAGCGACGCACCTTTTAAAAGCCCATCATTTTCCGGATTTTCCAATGCAGTAAAATTTTTTCATTAATTTTCCCACGTAATTTTATCCATTTTGAGACATATATCCAAACATCATGAAATTATACAAGATACCAAAAATAGTTTTAGGGTTATCTGGGTTATTGAAATAGTAGTATAACAAAAAAAAGAAAACCAAAACGTCTGTAATAGCTGTTTTCGTGTTATAGTTTGTTTGAGGACGAAATATTCAACATCCTAAGATCAAGATTCAAGGCAAAGATTCAACGACACCTTTAGTGTATCTACATAAAACACACAACCAAAAGAAATAGTTACATAAAACACACAACCAAAAGAAGGGAAATCGTTCAATTTGTTTTTAATGTAGTTACAATACACACATGAAGTTATACTCATATTTAAAGTTTTAATAACTTTATCGTGTATTAAAAAAACAAGCTACCTATTCTTATATAAAACAGAATAACAGAATGAAACTAACAGAATGGGAGACTTACATATTATACACATACACACACACACACACACACACACACACACACACACACACACACACAAACACACACTTTTTCTAGCATATACTATCACATTTTGTTTAACGCGGACTTAGCGTGAAGATATATGTATATTTTTTTGTTTTTTATATGTATAAGTGAACTACTAAGCTTATCTCAAGCGGATGTCACTCGCGCTCGATGTCACTCGTGGTGTCAAAGAAGAAAATGTACATAACCGCTCCCTAACCAACCGCATTTTCAGGGCTAATGTATACTTGATAAGGTACAAGTATGTAATAGCTGTTTCTAGCAATTTCTCTCATGTTTTTTTTTATTTAGGCACTAATTCACATCTGTAGTCTTGACTTCATCAAGTATACGGTCGGACAACGAGGGAAAATATGTTATGTGAGTTTTATTTAAAAAAAAACGTTGCCCGGGATTGGATACGTGTCCAGTGGGCGATGGGCTTGCCACATAGCACCAAGTACACAATTAGTGTCACTGGCTAATCGTAGTGTGCGAAACTGTAAAACGGAGGTGTTTATAGTATATTTCTCCATGTTGGTCGTTGCGTTGTCCAACCGACCCTTACGCCACTACTTCATAACTACGAAAGCACTCAAAATCCCGAACTTGCAACATATTATATCTATATATATAAAAATCAATTGCTGTTCGTTAGTCTTGCTAAAACTCGAGAACGGCTGAACCGATTTCGCTACTTTTGGTTTTGAATTATTTGTTCAAGTCCAGGGAAGGTTTAAAAGATAAGAAGATAAGATAAGAAGAGTTTAAGAAATATGAAAAAACTTGCGAGAAAACTAAGAAAAACAACATTTTACTTTTTCCCATACAAACTGAAAGGGTGGAACGAAGCTCGCCGGGACAGCTAGTCACTTATATTAGTTGTGGTCTGAATATATGTAACCCTAATTATAAATGGCCTATCAGACAATTTTTTTATCAGTTCTCGATATTAGCGTAATCAACCATACAAACAAACTGTTCAGCTTTATTGAGTTAGTAACATTGGAAAATAACATCTTTAAATTATTATCTTGAAATAATTTATTCAAGTATTAATTATGAGATAAAAGTCTAATCAATACTGTAATATGTTGGTAGAATATACATAAATTGTTCTTTAGTATTTCTATTCAATATCATATTATTGATCCTCGCAACAGTACTCTCAATAATATAATTTTAAACATCCTCGCATTGTTTAAGGTAAGCAATACCTTTAACATTCAACCAAACATAAGCATACAATGATTTGTGACAGTGAATTAAAAAAAAACATATAATATAACATATTTTATAAGAATTAGTAATACAGAGTATGATTTGCTATACGCCGAACATGTTTTGGCGTTATTAACATAGGGAGAGTGAATAACTTAATAAGTTAATTAAAATTTACATTATAAAGATATAAATGTTTACAAGTTAAAGATTCTGAGACATGATTATCCCACAAAAACATTTCATGTAAAATGTTACCAAGACGAGACCATATAGTTCGCACTGTCAAACAGATCTCGTGTAGAGCCAAGTTTCTAACCCTACATGCCCAGTCCTAAATCGATGAGCCCTAAATTTACACTCAAGTTACGGGGAAATACTACAGCCATAGCTCGTACCGCGTAGTTTGTAAAGCGTAGCAGAGTTTTCCCGCTATAATCTCGTAGGCGTGCAAACCGTGGACTTAACCGGCAAATCGGGCGTACGGAAAGAGTTTAAAAGATTTAATAGATTTTTAACCTCAAGCAAATATGACGAATAGCAAAAAGTCCGTGAAAAATTTTATTATCAATTTACTTCTATTTACTTTTAGAGTAGAGAGTATCTTCACGCCCATATCCCCGAAAGGGTAGGCAGAGGCACAACCAGGGCAGGGCAGGTGGCAAGCCTATCGCCAACCGGGCACATATCCTATCCCGAGCAACATTTTTTTTATTAGAAAATCGGAAAAACCGAATTTTCTTTATGTTGCCCGACCCGGGATTCGACCCCGGGACCTCATGCAGTCAAGTCCAACAACTGAACCGCTAGACTACAGAGGCGACATCTTTTTTAATTAGGCTTTTGAGCTCTCTGTGTTATGCTTTGCACCGAATTACATTACATCAATCGATTTTCTTATGATATTGGAAGGCAAATAAGCAGACGGATTTCCTGATGGTAAGAAATTCACGCCACCTAGAGACACCAAAGGTGGTAACAGTGCGTTGCCAACCTGAGGCCGGGATGTTAGGTCTCGAGCAAAAGTAAGTTTACCGGCTACCTTACCCTCCGAATCAGAACACGTCATAACGTTATGGCGGCAGTAATAGGTAAGGCGGTGGTACCAATGCGTGTGAGTCGCTGCGAAACTCTACCACCTAGTTAGATGTCACGGTGTTAGCCTGGCAGGAAGGCAGATGGTGTATTCTGCAAATGAGCCCGGGCCAATACGGGCACATAAAATAAAAATAAAAAATCCTATGCTCCCAGACCTTTTAATCTATCAAATTCCAGGTTAGATACCCACCAGACTCCCTATTTCAGATCCAGACCTTTAGCATCAAAATTTTTTACTTTTTATAGCCCCCTCAACATGATCCCGAAATAAACAGAATTCTTCTACATGTTGTAGTTTTTGAGATACAGGCTTAGAGGGGGTGAAAATGAGGGGGAGGGTGAAAGTTTAAATTTTTGTTATACTATAATTTAGCCCTCTCAATACGATACCGCAAACCAAATTCTTCAACGTGCTGTTATTTCTGAGATACAGGGTGAGGGAAGAAAAGTTGGGATGGGAGGGGGTTTCCGGATGTTTTTCGTACACACTGCAGCACTTTTATACAATGCTTTCAAAAGATTTACCCCTCCGCGGCCGCATTCAAACCTCTAGCATCAAAATTTGCGGAAGTCTCAAATAAACTTTCACCGCCTAGTTTAAGGGGTTGGGGGGTAAAAGTTCCAAGTTTTAGGATTTTTTGTTGTTTGGGTACTAATACCAGCTTATATACCAAATTTCAGCTTTCTAGAACTTCAGGAAGTATCTTAACAATTTTGTTGATCATCAGAAAGTGAGTGAGTGAGTGAGTGAGTGAGTGAGTGAGTGATGAAATCGAGGTATTTTAGATATCAATAGAATCTAAAGTATAAGAGCTATGTAATTGAAACTTTTGAGGTTTATTAGGTTTACCACTGACATCATATCCCGACAATTTTGTTTATCTGGTATAATCAAAACTCAAGTTATGAAGGTTCAAAAATACGACGAACCGCTTCGAGAAAAGGTAAGTAGTGCCCTTGCGCTTGCGCTTCGCTTGGCTCATCTTGCCGGGGGCACTCCCGTGCCCCCAGATTAACCTGATATTCGTAAACTTCCATTTTTTTACCAATCATTAGTGATAAATCATCTGTTATAACTTTTTTGAAGAAAAATGTTTCTGTAATTTTAATTGAAAAAGACAAGCCCGCTGAGTTTCTTTGGCTTTCAGTTTCGTACCTCATGTATGGTCTGTGTGAAATAAATGAATTTTTATTTCTATTACTTTATTATTTTAGAATTCATACAAATTTTTAATATTTTTAAAAACAAATCTCTTAAGAACTAAATCGTTAGTGACAATAATTATTTATTTTAAGTATACTGCTGGATAATTTTATTCGTTGTGTTTAAATCGTGAAAATTACTTTTTTTAAAACATGTTTTTAACATACATGAGATTCCCGAAGATGTATTGAGAGCTCACAGTGAAATTATTTGTGTAAATTTTCCTCTGAGAGAAACTTTTACATTTAAGGACTTTTAAAATTTCTTACTATCTTAGTAAGAAATTTTAAAAGTCCTTAAAATATTTTTTGTAATACAAATATATTGTTTATTTTAGCAGAGTTTCCCTCATGAAAATATCTGAAATATGCTATACGAGCTATTTCAAAATCAATTCTGTAACATTCTCAGTTTTAATAAAAAAAAACTGCTAAGCATTATAGGGCCCCATTATAAGTTTTTGTCAATAGTTATTCGTAATTACACCGAGGACTTTACTAGATCTAGAATGGATTTATTCAATTACACATGGGTGTCTACTTGCCTCAAATTAAGAATCGAGACCTTATTACATTTTGTTTTAGTATTAATCGGTCTAAAGAATTAAGTTAATGGTGACAACCCTACTAAGTATAATAATTCTAGATGTCGCATTTTCACTTAGTCATATTTAGACTTTGTCTTTTCTGTAGCGGAATATCAATACAATGTCATTCGTAAACAGTAAAACAATCAACATTATGTTGAAAATAAAAATGGACCAAGAAAAGAGAATTGCGGTACACCAATCGTAACTTCAGAACCTGTAGAGCTTTTATCATTTATTTTTACTCTCTAAACCCTATTGTTCATACATGAAATTATGTAACGAGTTGTTTCGTTACAAGCAATTTCTATTTCGCGCAAATTTCTGATCAATTTCCGTGGTTAACACAGTTAAAAGCCTTAAAGAGACTTTGTTCACTATTTTTCTGTTTTGTAACATGTGATTTACAGATTGTTCTATTTTTTTTTCAATTCTTAAGTTTTATAGTTTAGAAATTACAGACATATCAACAATCAGTACAAAGTGACCAAAAAACTTTTATTCCGGAATGTACTTAGGGAAAGATTTGAGCTCATAGGTCATCATACAGGCTATGCAAAGAGTATCGAATTTCAAGTGAACGAAGTTTGATGGGTCAGCTATTACTTACATAAAGTTAACTAAATCATTCGATTCAGTTCGTTCCTAAAATATTATGTTCTTATTATCATCCTAGTTACCATCATACCTAGTTGCCATATTTTGCAGGCCTAATTATGGTTATATTAAAGTATCTCACTAGCATAAACGGAATTTTGGGACCACAAAATTGGCTATATGTTTTCACGTAACTTTTGTTACGTGAAAACATATAGCCAATTTGTTGAGGAAGCACCAGAATATATGGTCCGTAGTTTCTGCTTTTAAGCTTAAAAATACCAGCAGCATCATCTTTCATGCAAATTCAGAAATTTTTGAAATACCATATGAATGAAACTTAAAAGTGATAAACATTTTTTGTTATATGACAACCGGTTATAGGACAACTACCATTTTGTAAATCCACATATTCAAAAATCAATGCCACTTCTTGTTGTAATTTTATAATTCAAGAACGGGCTCACCTATCCAAACCAAATGTTAAGACTTTGTTTGGACTATTTAGTAGACGATTTTTGTGATGTTTGCATAAAATCAGTAGGACAATTCTTAATTTATCACATTTTTGTATTAAATGAATTCTCATTTATCTTGTTAATGGATATTTTTCAGTCAAATTGAAACTTTTTTGGAAAAACAAAAATATTGTTTGTCCAAATGTTTCGGATTAAATTTTAAAATAACTAGCAATTAATTAAATATTTTTTTTTGAATAAATGAATTAGATGTTCCAATATATTTTAAGCTATTGCATAGCTTCTATAGCAGCCCTTAAGCGTGGAGATCGAATCGAGAAATTCCGTAACGATAATAACCTAACACCCCCCACTCCGACCGTCAAAGTGGGATACTTTTTAGTTTTGCCATCTATCGATAAAGAGCAGAATATTTAATGACTTTTTGATCACGCTTGTCTCTCTAGGTGGCATTGGTTGTATCTTGTGTAGGATATTAGTCTAAAACGTAGCTACATCCTTCCTTATAACTATTACTACACTATTTTCTTTTTTCATGTGAGAGGTCAGAACAAGCTCACAGCTCAGCATACATAGTACATACATGGCTGTCCAGTGATCGGGATGTTAGGCCTATTGTGCAAGTCTACCAACTACCCTACCCTTTTGAACGGAATATGACACTGACATTACAGCGGCAGGAATACGTGAAGCGGTGCATTGGATTAGTTTCTGCACAGTATTTTACCGTCAGTGGTCTTGTTTTTAATAATGACTTATATTTTAGCCCATGCTCGCCTCTACTGAGCGGACCCGTACTAATACTGGAAAAAACTATCTTTCTCTCTCTTTGAAGCGATTCAGAAGAAATTACAAATACATATTTGCATTTATAATACATGGAGTTTTTTTTTAATTGAAGCAAATTCAATAATTTCTTGTGTGTATCTACGACAGAATTCGAGCCATGGCGACGATTGACTGCATTACAATGGACGATGACAGCGAAATTGTAGTGACAGGACTGTCCGGACGTTTACCGGCATCCAACAATATTGAAGATTTTGCGCAGCAGTTGTTCAATGGTATTGACCTCGTCACAGCTGACAACAGACGACGGTCACCAGGTACTGAATTATTACTACATTTAAGTTATTCATGTCATGGCGTCAAGGTCTTATTAAAAAACTTAATCTGAAATACTTTAAGGATTGATTGACATTATAGTTTATGTATATATTCCAAAAAAATATAATGTCAACTTCCACCTTGGAGTACTTCAGTCTTTATGGTTAATATGGTTAGTGTTTTTGAGTAATTGTAAGTATGTAGACTTTTTATAGACTTAGCTCACGAGGTTATCGTCGTGTGGAATGTTGACTCAACAACAATTGTCCTGATAGTCCTACCTATTGTGCTTTTAGCAGGGATGGAAGGTACACCGCGGATGTAGAGAAGAGAGTGAGTGCAGGGAAAAGTGTGAATGGAGCGTTGGGTAAGCTATTCCAAAGCGAGGTTTTGAGTCAAAAAGCTAGACTCGCTTTGCATAATTCTGTGCTTATCCCAACGTTATTGTATGGAAGCGAGAGTTGGGTATGTCAGAAAGATCATGAAAGTAGGATAAATGCGGTCGAAATGAGAGCACTACGGAAAATCTGTAGTGTAACGCTCGCTGACCGCATTCGTAACAGTGAGATCCGAGAAAGAGTGGGATCGAAAGAAAGTGTTGGTGTTAAAATGCGAAAGGGCATGCTCCGCTGGTTCGGGCATGTGGAAAGAATGACAGATGAAAGATTGACAAAGCAGATATACAATTCGAATGTGGATGGATGTAGGTACCCGGGGAGACCAAGGCTGACATTTCACGATCAGATCAATCGGATATTATCCGAGGGTGGTGTCAAGAGTCTCCGAAACCGGCGTGTTTGTATGAAAAGGGTAATGAATGTGAAGGAAGCAAGACAGGTTTGTCAGGATCGTGAGGTCTGGCACTCGATACTCTCTGCCTACCCCGTAAGGGACTTGGCGTGAAGATATGTATGTATGTAGTCCTACCAGTCACTGTCTTAAAAGCGAAGAGTTCGACCAACACTTTCAGAGATGCTCGTTGCATTACAGAGTTAAAGATCGAATTCAGAAGACAGAAATTTTGGGGAAAGCACGCATTATGCTGAGATTCTTCAGTCTTTCTCCCTGACCATTACGGCTTATTTCTCAGACTACCATTTTTTGAATTCTATTTATTACGTTTACATTTTGTTTATTTTTTACATGAAGAAAATAACAAAAATATAAAAAAATTAAATACGTGGTTAAAAATGTATCAAAAAACAAAAAATAATTATCCAATATAAAACTTTTACAGTTTGTAAGGCATAAAAATCTGGCAAGAGTATCTAGGTATTATTTTTTTAGATAATGTATGCTTTTTCTAATATATTCAAAGGAAAATCAATAGTACCTGCTTTTTAATTTTGATACATAATCGACATTATTCATGTCAGTCATAATCTCACTACATTAAATATAGAAATAATGACTAAAAAACCGTTGCCAGTAAAACCACATTATTTAATTGGAATAAATACAAAAAATCGAATGTAATAGAAATTAATCAACATTAAGTTTCATTAGATCAGGAAATAAACCTATCACGCATATGAAATTGGGTGTACAAGAGGGTACGTACATATTCATTTTTGTTCCCATGCATATTCTTACACTGTCAGCGAAACATTCGTTTATATTATTAAGTAATTAATTTAATCTTCCGATATTTTTGACAAATTATTACAATTTTTTTCACAGTTCTTTAAAGCTTTTGCTTATCAGCTATTGCTTATCAGCACAATCCCAAGTTTGGTCAATAATGTTAGTAAATCTTTTTCTAACCGCGAATAAAAGTTAATGAGTTCACTATAGCTAATATATAGGAATTTATTCCTTTACACTGTCATATTTAACAGTAATATTTTTAAGTGTACTCTCTAAAACAACAATTTTATTTTCTAATTTTGTTGTTTTCAAATTATGATTTACTAAGTTATTTGTTATGTGATAGGCAGATGATGTTCTTTGCGTCTTGTAGTTCTTGATTCAAGTGGGTATTTTGAAACATCTTAATGTAACATTATTTTTTTGACCTTGAAGCTCATCACGTTGCTCTGATACACCACAGATACACGGAGTATAATTTTGTCATTTTTTGTCTTAATGACGTGTTCATTATAATACCCTATTAAAATACATCCTGTATTTGACACCGTAACGAAAACTTCTGTGGTAGTTTAGATACATATCAGACTTAAATTCTTTTAGTTTTTATCGGAAAGAAGTGGTTAAATATTTAGCACTTTTTCAGCCCGCAATGTATAGTGAACAAAGTATAGGCATTAACCCACGCGTTGCGAGCTGTAAGTGCCAACCTAATATGCTGTCTCATTACATTGCTGTTTTTAGTAAAAATGTGTTATCTATTCAGTATTAAATAAAAACCGATTAACCGTTATTAAATAGTCACGGGTCAATCTGTAAAGCATATACTTAAAAACAAAATATATTGAACTGTAATATCAGTTACGATCGGTCCAAAACATTTGGTGTAAATCGCGGTCGGGATATAGATAGACAGAGGACAAAAATTCTAAAATTTATTTAAAAAATGCTAGGTTCAGTTGTCCATGTTTAGTCGCCTGCGCCTTTGAGTATATTCAATGTACATAATTCACCGTCTTATTTTATAAAAGAGATGATAGATATGAATTATTTTTTTGACTTTGATCAGGTCAATATGGATTACCAGAGAGAAGTGGAAAACTCAAAGATATATCACATTTCGATGCAACTTTTTTCAATATTCACCCAAAGCAAACAAACTTGATGGATCCTCAACTACGAATGCTACATGAGGTAGCCTATGAAACTATAGTGGACTCCGGATACCACCCTTTCGAACTCCGCGGCTCAAACACCGGAGTTTACGTCGGCGTTTCTTCTTATGAATGTGAAGACCCGTGGGCAGAAGATACTGATAAAAACAATGGTTATGCTTTAACCGGTTGCTGCCACGCTATGTTTGCCAACCGCATCTCATTCGCCTTTGACTTTACTGGCCCTTCTGCAGTAATTGATACGGCTTTTTCTAGCTCGATGTGCGCTTTTGCTCAAGCGGTTAATGAAATACGTTCCGGGCGATGTGATGCAGCGTTAGTGGGAGGGACCACCCTATGCCTTAAATCAGAAAACAGTTTAAATTATCATCGACTCGGGATGTTATCTCCAGAAGGCCGATGTGCAGCATTTGATGAGAGTGCAAATGGTTACGTGCGATCAGAAGCAATCGTGGCTATCCTTTTACAAAAACGAAAAGTTGCGCGGCGTATATATTGTACTGTCCGTGGGGCAACTATTAATAACAATGGCAGCGCAAAGTTGCTAGGTATCACTGTTCCTTCAGGCGACATGCTAAACGAACTCATCGAGACAACATTAAAAAAAGCCGTGGCAAGTCCTCATGACGTAGTATATGTAGAAGCTCATGGGGTAAGCACGAAGGCAAGTATATAATTATTATTCGAAAATACAATTGAGTATAAGACGCTCTCAGAGACGTTAACTAAAATTTAATCTAATTACAATTTAATCTATTATTAAGTCTCTGAGTGCAACCTTTAGAGTTACAGAACTATCCCTATCTGAAAAAAATAAAGTTTTATTGTTATTATGTAAAGGTCGCTGATCATCATGAAGCGAATGCAGTGGCGGAGTCATATTGTAAGAGACGAAAATTTCCCTTGCTAGTGGGCTCCGTAACATCAAATATGGGTCATTCAGAAGCAGCCTCTGGGTTATGCTCAATTACGAAAGTGATACTAGCAATGGAACGCGGCATTATCCCAGGGAATTTACACTACAATAACCCTAATAAAGACATTGCCGCACTTTGCGACGGCAGAATAAAGGTAATTATAATATAATGATTATGTACATATATTTCGTCGCCAATTAGTAGTTTATTTTCATTAAATCATTGCACTCTACCGTATTAAACCCTTTCTAAAATGATGATAAATTAAAACACACTTAACTGTTATACTAGAGCAGGAGCCCAATTGATCACTTTGTCCTTTAGGAAACAGTGTTTTTAGCCGAAAAAAGGAGGTGTTTATATGTTCGACTCCCATATATTATTAATGATAATTATAATATAATATATATTCTTACTAGCCGACCCTGAGAACTTTATACCCCTTGATATTAATAGCCACTAACGGTTTGTATAGAAAAAAAATAGGAAAAATATCCCCCAATTTTGAAACATTCCTCATTGGTGCTATTGGTCTTAACGTGATTATATTTTTTAAATCGGACTTTTTTTAATCGATTTATACGTGATTTTTGAACAGATTTAAAAACTTTTTCTTATGTGAGTGTACTTCAGAGGTAGTTTCATCGGATCTGATGAAGAAATCTTAGTAATTTAGTAAAACTAGAAGTTAAAGTTAATGTAAAAGTGGTACACCTTATAACAATTTACATACAACCGTAGTAAATTTCAATAAGTACTCCTCACCAACCTCAACACAGACTTCGACTTCGAATCTGATGATGAACCATACCATAAATGTACTCTGTAATGTTGGTAATATTACTAATATTTTGATTTTGGTTAATTCTTATCCAATTAGACACTGATATGATTATAGGTGGTTGACAAGAACATGACATTGGAGACCGGGCTAGTTGCGATAAACTCATTAGGGCTCGGTGGAACGAACGTGCATGTGCTCTTGGAGCCGAAGCGAGAAAACTGTGGTGACACAGATACAGATTTGGGTGCCCTGCCACGGCTAGTGTTGGTATCAGGACGCACAGCGTCAGCGGTACTCGAGCTGCTGACACTGGCGCAAACGCACTACAGTGATGCCGGCCTGCTAGCGCTGCTGAATGCCACACAGGGCTATGCTACACCCCTGCATCCCCACCGCGGGTACTGCCTGCTCACACAGCCTGAACGACGGGAACTCTTTGTGAGTCTAAGTTTATTCATAGAAATCAACGATTATTTATAACCCTTCTTTTTTGTTTCTTATGTATCATAATAATAACGGCAACATTGAGCAAGATATTACCTGTCTACTCTTTTTTGAAGATATTATATTTTTCATTGCTCTGTAAAAACCTCCGTATGTCTTTTAAACTTCTAGCCCTTGGCCTCTATGATGAAGGAAGCTAAATTTTTTGTTGGTGATGAAGTGATAGCAATTAAATTGGGGAGACTGTCGCATTTTTTTTCTCTCGAATAAACATTTGAGATTATTTCTAACTAGTAAATAGTCAAAGCTTTGCCTGTACTATCGGCCAAATTGGCGCTGATACACCTGTAGGCGAAATTCGCTTGGCAATCTTGGCATACCGTGCGTATGCGACGCGAAGCTCCGCCTTTTCGTGGCCGCCTCAATATTTTACTATTGTTTGAGAATTTTAATATTTTAATAGTTCACCTTAGAATGAAACCAGTAGTCGGCGTAGGGCCATGCAACGAACACGTTTAATTTATTCTAAAACGCTATCTCGTTTTGTTGTGATTTTTCATAAAATGTTTTCGAAATTAAGTTGAATCGTGACAAAGAGTATATTTTTAAATTGTAAGAGTTTCGTATGGCGTTTGGTTTCTTAAACATAACACGAATAACTAGTTTGCTTAAATAGTAAAATAAACCTATCTCATATACACAAATAATTATTTAGTAAAATATTAATCTGTTTGCACATTGTAATTTGCTAGACTATTAACATTTTTAATTATTTATACGGGATACTCACGATCTCTTTTTATTTTATTTGTCGATATTTCGGTCTAGTTGCATACGCGACGATTTAAGTTTCAAATCTTTTGCTAGACAATTTTGGTATGCTTAATTTTTTGTAACATTCTCATATGACACAAACCTACTAGCCAATAAATAATTTTCGTTTTATTTTTACATTTATTACCACAACCACGAGTAGGTATTAGAGTAGTGTACAGCATCGCCTTTGTGGTCTAGCGTTCCGGCGTCGGACTTGACTTCTTCAGGTCCCGGGTTCGATCCCCGGGTCGGCCTAAAAATAGAAAATATTTATTTTCAATTTTCTATCATCTTAAATTTCGTTTCGATATGTGCCCAATTGGCTATAGCGATTAGATTTCTTACGTCAAGTCATCCAATTCATGAACAATACTTAGAACCGATTATTGAATGTATTGTTCATGAATTGTATGGCTTGACGTAAGAAACGCATAGCTTAATGTCGTCCTTTGCACAGCGTGTTTTCATTACTTAGCCAAGTAAGCTTCTTAAATACGGGTATTAGAGTCTTCAGCTAGTCTTGTTGTGCTTCTGCCTTATCCTTCGGGGATATGGGCGTGACGATACATCAACTTGCACGAGTACGCGCTTGTCTATTTCTGCAGCAACAATGACATTTTCGTGCGATATCGTGATCTGTAGGGTTACTTTTGAATATCGATTTCATGCAAATTGGAGTTTTGAATCGGATTTGTCATTTTAGGTACTCTGGGACACAGTAACAGCGGATGATTAACATTTAGTTACAACAAAATTAAATGAATCTGATAAAATCATCTACTGATTATTTACCTATTAATTAAACTTTAATAATTCGCTAGTATTGTGTTCAAGAGTGACAAAACCTACTAAAAGTGACAGATCCGATTCCAGTTTTCAATATTGCATATATCCGAGATTCTAGAGGATGGGAGGATTCTTGAGAACCCTACTGGTCTAGAGGATGAAGAGTCATGTTCTTGTTCATTATCATTTTGTTTGTTTGCATCTTCACGCCCATATCCCCGAAGATGTAGGCAGAGGCTCCGATTCCAGTTTTCAATATTGCATATATCCGAGATTCTAGAGGATGGGAGGATTCTTGAGAACCCTACTGGTCTAGAGGATGAAGAGTCATGTTCTTGTTCATTATCATTTTGTTTGTTTGCATCTTCACGCCCATATCCCCGAAGAGGTAGGCAGAGGCACAACCAGGGCACCCACGACTAGCCGAAGACACTAAGTCCCACAATGTGGTAGGTGGCAAGCCTATCGCCAACCGGGCACATTTCCAATCCCAAGCAACATTTATTTTTTGTTAGAAAATTGAAAAAAAAAACCAATTTTCTTTTTGTTGCCCGACCCGGGATTCGAACCCGGGACCTCATGCAGTCAAGTCCAACAACAGGACCGCTAGACCACAGCGACGTTCATTATCATAATGTGAAATATTGATTATATTTAAGTATTTGTATGACGTATTAGGTATTACCGTTGTCTTACACTCATGACATAAGCATTTTTTTTATGATATAGGAAGGCAAACAAGCAGGCGGATTTCCTGATGGTAAGAAATTCACGCCGCCTAGAAACACCAAAGGTGGTAATGGTGCGTTGCCAACCTGAGGTCGGGATGTTAGGCCTCGAGCAAAAGTAAGTTTAACGGCTACCATACCCTCCGAACCGGAAGACGTCATGACGTTATGGCGGTAGGAATAGGTAAGGCGGTGGTACCAATCCGGGCGAGTCGCTGCGAAACTCTACCACCTAGTCAGATGTCACGATGTTAGTGAGGGTAAGCCTATGCTCGCCTTTTACGAGCTGCCTGGCAGGAAGGCAGATGCAAAGGAGCTCGGACCAACAGGGGGAAAACAACAACATAAGCATAACATAATTATGGTTAAGATCAAATTGTGTCGAGGAATATTTAATAATTTATTTTTAAGGTGTGTAAGCTTCGGTAGGTTTCATCAAACTAATATGATTAAGCCTTTGTAAATATTACATACCTACCACTAACCGCTGGCCGCGTGGTTAATGGTCCACGGAAATATGTTTAAGGATAAAAACTATCATATTCCATTCATTCATTTCATTTCATTCCATTAATCCAAGTAACCCTCTATGTGTGTGCCGAATTTCATGAAAATCGGTTAACAGTTTTTGCTTGAAGGAGTAACAAACAAACAAACATACATTTTTGTAGTTACCGCCTAAAACTTTTGCATGTATAATACTAGTATGATCTAGCACTTAGATTAAGAAAATAAAGGACTTGGTTGTTAGGGATTGGGGTTTAATGATAAAACACGCATGGTATATTGTATAATTTTACATTATTTATTAGTAAAAAGTGTAACATAAGTACCTAACTAAAAATAAAATACCTACAAGTTGATTACTAAAAGTAGCCCATTGCATCATAAGGCATAAAAAATTAAAACTAAAGTAAGTAACAACAATTAATACCTAAAACAAATAATTTCATTACAAAATATGTTATTCAGTTATTTAGCTTAACATGTTTTAGGTGTTAAGTAAATGAAACGGTTTTCTTAATGAAAACACTTTTTAAAAAGTTTAAAGGTTTAGGTAGGTATATATGTAGTCTACTTAACATCACATACCCAGTAATTTTTATATTTTATCACAGATGAATAACAGGTAAGTACAAGCAAAAGAAACAAGAGCGCTACATTTTCGACTTGTTTACGTCTTCGGTTACTTTTCGGTTGCTTTTAAAATGACAACTAAAATACAAATTGACAAAGCGTGAGAAAAATTGGATGTTTGTAATTATAACAAAAGCGGAACCATCTGTTGATTTCAAAACCAACACCTGCGAACAAAGAACACTAAATGATTTAAACTAATACAAAATTATCTACTTTTTAAATGTATAGATATGTTTTTCTATAAACCGACATCACATTTTAATTTTTATTTATGAATAATAGGTATAAACAAAAGAAACAAGAGCGATACATTTTACGACTTGTTGACGTCTTCGGTTACTTTTCACAATGACAACTAAAATACAAATTGGCAAAGCGTGAGAAAACAATAAGGTGCGTTTAAATAAATAACAAAAACGGCACCATCAGGTGATTTCAAAACAAACACATGAGAACAAAGAACACCAAATGATTTAAACTAATACAAAATTAGGTATCTATTTTTTAAAATGTAGATGTTTTTCTATAAACTAACAAAATACTTTTTATTTATCACATGAATAAAATGTAAGAGCAAAAGTCAAGTCAAAAGAGAGTCAAAATCCCGAAATTCGCGAGCAAAACGCACTCGAATTTCTTTTTGCTGCTCACTTAAAATTAATTTTTTGGCGGGTGTTTTGTGATGCACGCCTCGCCGATGGAGAGCGTTTCTTATTGTTCGCAAGGTGCAATCGTGCTGATTTGCGAACGTTGACGTTTTTGTGAACGGGCTTTATCCAAAAACATTAACCATTGTCGTCACATCCTCTTCGGTTAGGGCTCTAACAGGACGAGCGCGATGTCGGTCTGCAATTGATCCCTCGGCGGCATCTCGTTAAATCCAACGACGAACAGTCACCCGCTAAAAAAAAACAGATTAAGGCTGGTAATTATATACAAAAAATATTGACTTACTATTACTAAGTTGGTAGGGAGCATAATGTTTTATTATACCTAATTCACTACTCTCTGAATGTCGGTATCAGTAGGTGTAGAATGACTTTTAAGACAATCGCAACGAAAATTTATATGATATTGGAAGGCAAACAAGCAGACGGATTTCCTGACGGTAAGAAATTCACGCAGCCTAGAGACACCAATGGTGGAAATGGTGCGTTGCCAACCTTACGCTTGGATGTTAGCAAAAGTAAGTTTACCGGATACCTTATCCTCCGAACCGGAACACGTCAACGGCAAGCGCTGACATTATGGCGGCAGGAGTAGGTAAGACGGTGGTACCAATTCGGGTGAGTCGCTGCGAGACTCTAACACCTAGTCAAATGTCACGGTGTTAGTGACGGTAAGCATATGCTCGCCTTTTACGAGCTGCCGGGCACAGAAAAGGCAGATGGTCTATTCTGCAAATTGCCCAGACCGAAGGAGGTTGGCAGAGGCACAATTAGGGCAAGACTAGCCAAAGACTCTAAGTCCTACATTGCGATAGGTGGCAAGCCTATCCTCAACCGGGCACATATCAAATCTTGGACACCATTATTTTTATTAGAAAAATACCCATTTTCTGATTTTTTCGAAGCCGGGACCTAAAGAAGCCAAGTCAAACGCCGGACCGCTAGACCACAGAGCGTGTGTAACGCAATGATTTCGCAAGCGTGTGTAACGTTATCTACCTAATTGATTCTGGTATGTATGTAGGTAGGTAGGCATCGTCAAACATGACATAACCTTTTCACTCGTCGTTATTCAACATAATATACCTAATTGCCTGTATTACTGTTAATTACCAGATCTGAGACAGTAAAATATATTTTGTTTGTGTGTCTGTTTACCTATTAACCTCTTACTTAAGTAGCTAGGTAGTAAGGGATGTTAATTTTAGCACAGATTAGTAATTAGGTACTCTAGTAACAAGAACTGCTGCATACATATCTACTAGTCTAATATGATAAAATATTCTAATGATATTCTATTCTAATATGATAAATATCCACATTAAATGTAATAGTAGACACTGTTTTAAAACAAAAGTAAGTAGCTTAGATTCTAATGGAATCGGCGAGCACTGACATGATGACAAGATTCAAGCATCTTCGCGAAACCTTACTACATTCCTACCTACCAGATAGGTAGGTAGACACCTAGCCAAAGAAAAAGTTACAGTACTAATGTAAGTTAATTCGTTGAATAGGGAAAAAGAAAGGCCAAACGCATCACAATAAAAAGTAAGAAGAAGTTTAGTGTGGAGCTTGTGGTTAGATTAATTAAAATTAATAAAAATAATTTTAATAAAGTTCTACTTACCGAAACATTTAACTCTTGCGATATCTGTAAAATGTTCCATCCTTCATGATGGAGAACCAGTATTTGGTTCCGCTCGTCCCTCGTCAGATTTAGGTGCATGATGTAAACAATACCTAGATAGGTAGCGCAGAAAACAAAGTACCAAAATGTAAGGCACTCAAGAGTCCGGAAAACTAGGTATGGGTCAACGTCGACAGAGTCCGTGACGCGAAAAAAATGTCGTACCTATGTGAGAAAGCACAAATAACTGAGAAGCGTTAACAATGGGTGAGACACAGATTGCAACTAAAAAATCAATTGCAATTTCTTGTATTGTCTCCTGTTAAACAAATGTCTCTAATTGGCTGACCGGTATTGAGGGCGGGGTTACAATTTTTAAGTTTGATAAACGATTTTGTTTGAAAAGTGTATCAGCGCGAACTTTGCCTTACATTACAATTGTCGCTAGGGATACATGTGTGTAGGGTGTGTAAAGTCAACCATATATCACACTAAATAAACCATAACTATATTGATGGTTTGAATCAGTTAAAAAATAGTGTTTATTCGTTTTTGTGCATATTATTCCTTTAGCAATAAGCTAGAACTTTGTACAAAAAAATTAATTTGTTGCATTTGTATAAATGACACCAGTTTGACGACTATGCATTTATTTAAAAATTAGTTATAATGAAACCAATAGTCCAGAAAAATCGAATAAAATTTAGTTTCATGTGCCAATTTTTCCACCTAAATTTAATACCTCTGCATGTTTCCAATGCTTCCACTAAACATAGATAACTCATACCTGATAAGAGCGAGGAGGTCTTTCAATAGTTTGTGTAAAACTATGGATATTGATTCATTTATAATCAACTTTCATAAAGCAAGAAGATGCTACAGCAACAATGTCTTATTGGTCTTCTATGATGTTGGTCTTCCATAAGAAATAAGTAAATAAATAATTTTCATCTTGGTGTTTAGGAAGACCCGAGTGAACAACGACCTATTTGGTTCATATTCTCGGGTATGGGAGCTCAGTGGGCAGGGATGGGACGATCACTGATGGAGATTCCAGCGTTCGCGAGCAGCGTAAAGCGCTCTGCTGCAGCACTCGAACCATATGGTATCAACCTAGAACACTTGCTGTTTGAATCAAATGAGGCCACGTTTGATGACGTCATTAATTCATTTATTTCCATAACGGCTACACAAGTAGCCCTTGTCGACGTATTACGTGATGTGAATATTTGTCCTTCTGGCATGATTGGATTCTCTATTGGAGAAATTGGTAAGTAGTGGAATCAAGGAACAGTACACAAATTCATTTTCTATTCTATTTTATCCACGACGGAACACATACAGTATAATTTTCAATGAGAGCATGTTTATACATGAATAATTTTATGTAATTAAAAGTAATAAAAATAAAAAAAATATAACAATTAATGCAATTCGGGGTTTTTAAATCATTTTCTCCTTTTTCAATTTAAATCTAATCTGGGTCGAGGGTTTTATCAAAATGCAGTTTTTTTTTAAATTTATCTGTAGCATTTGATATACGATTATAATACTGTGATTATTGTGCTGTAGGATGTGCATACGCTGATGACTTGCTTAGCATAGAACAGGCGGTGCTGGCATCGTACTGGCGCGGACGTAGTATCGTGGAGGCTAAGCTGCCACGAGGTGCCATGGCTGCAGTAGGGCTCTCCTGGGATGAGTGTGCCGCCCGTTGTCCGCCAGACGTCACACCAGCTTGTAACAACGCTGCTGATAATGTCACGGTAATTTAAAATTCTAATACAATCAAAATTATTTACCACTTAGTATTAGTATGCAGGTTAGGTGCGGTTCACAAATTACGTAACACGTTTTAAAAGGTAAATTTAGCCTTACATGTATAATTGCTATAATGATTTTGTCATGTACGCTGCTGGAGGGTAGCCGCTAGATTTGTAGAATAAACCTAAAGTCCCAACCAACTGTATCCGCTATGGTGTCTTTAGGTCAAGGTTGTCTCTTACCATCAGAGGAGCAGTATTCTCGTTAAGTAAGGAAATTCTAAAGGGTAGGTGCAAATTTCTACGTTTATTATAGTCAATCCGGCGACATTTGTACTGGCTGACATATAAACTTAACAAGTTTGTGTGGAAGAAAATATGTGAAATATGTAATTTATATACATATATATATATATATAAATATGACAGTTTATATTTGACTTTATTATGTCAGGTTTCGGGGCCTGCAGAAGCCGTGGAAAGATTTGTGAAAGAATTATCAGCACAAGGAGTGTTTGCACGGCCGGTGAACAGCTCTGGAGTAGCGTTCCACAGCAAGCATATAGAAAAGGCTGCACCGCTGCTGCGAGCTCATCTCCAGCGACTCATACCAGAACCTAAGCCACGATCTTCCAAATGGCTTTCCACATCATTCCCACCACATAGTAGCGACTCTAAACTTGGTGTGTAATTTAAAATAATCTCAAAATGTAGATTCCTATTTTTTACACTAATTCTGGACTTCTTACTAAAGATTAAGCAAATGGGTATATATATATATATATATATATTTGCGCCAAGCCCCTCATGTGGTAGGATAAGAGTACCGAGTGCCAAATTTTACGGTCTTTGCAGACCTCCCAGAGTCTGCACAGACCTGACTGCATCCCCCACATCCGGGACAAACGGGACATCATTTTTAATTATTTCCGAAAATTGCTAACTTAACATTAAGTTCAATTTAATTTCAAAGGTTCAAAAACCACTTGCAGAAACAAGACAATTTAAAAAAAAAAGAGTGATTACTACGCATTGTATAAGAGGTACAGAAACTAGAACAGGGGTTATTAAAGTTTTTGTCGGTTTGTCTGTTAATTTTTTACTAAATTGTAGTAGGGTTACATTAAGGATAACTTTTTTTTCTGCGTAAAACTCTTTATTTTATTACTAACTACAAAAAGTCATTTCAACGTTTGTACGAAGACGCGGGTTAGTCACTAATCTTATTAATAAAATTAATAAATCAAAAACAACGTCTTTATAAAAAAATATTGATGAAACTAAATATAGCCCATTAATAAAATTACGAATGGATGGCCATCATTCTCACCAAGGCTCAATAAAAAACCAAGTTATATAAACCTTTACTTTTGAAATACACAACTTGTTCATACATTTCTTTTTAATGAAATGAAAATGAAAACTTCTTTTTAATGAATGAAGCATCTTTGATGGATTAAAATTAAACCAATCGGTCATATCGAAGGCTATAATAAGCCTTAACTCTCAATAAGTAAACTTTATAAGTCATCTTGAAAATATTTCTTTCAGAGACAAAAGAGTGTTTCGTTTTCCACTACTCGAGTACGAAACGCTAATAAAAATTGACTGCCCTAGAGATGTAGGTACTACTTTGATTTTATTCCAGGACGAATGAATGATGCGGCATATCACGTAAACAATTTGCTGTCCCCTGTCCATTTTGTGGAAGCGTTGCGAGCAGTGCCTCCGAACGCGTTGCTAGTGGAGCTGGCACCGCACGCTTTGCTGCAAGCACTGTTGCGACGCGCATGTCCTGCGCCTGCTGTTGCTGTGCCGCTGCTGCGGCGGGACGCGTCTGACGCCACCTTGCACTTGCTGATGGCGTTAGGCAAGCTGTACGGCGCCGGCGCTTTGCCTCGCCTGGACAAACTCTACCCGCCCGTCTCCTGGCCAGTGCCTTGCGGCACACCCTCAATATCCCCTTACATCAAATGGGACCACTCCATTGAGTGGGATATACCGAGTTTCGACTCGGTTGCGTTTCCAGGAAAAACAATTGAGTACGATCTCTCCGACGCCCAAGCATCATTTATCAGCGGCCACAACATCGGCGGTCGTATCTTATTTCCTGCTGCTGGATATCTCGTAAGTACATTAATATCGAGCATTTTACGGTAGAAACAAAATTAGGACTTTAATACTGTACCCGTCCCTGCTTCGGTCCGGGCTTTTTTGCACAATAGACTATTTGTCTTCCTGCCAGGCAGCTTGTAAAATGCCAGCATGGGCGTACTAACACTGTAAAATCTGACTAGGAGGTAGAGTTTCTATGCGACTCGCCCGGATATGTACCACCATCTGAACTATTCCTGACGCCATAACGTAAGTGCTGGCCGTTGACGTGCTCCAGTTGGGAAGATAAGGTACCCTGTAAACTTATTTTTGCTGGAGGATGTTAGATCCTGGCCTTACGTTGGCAACGAACCATTACCACCTTTGGTGTCTCTAGGTGGCGTGAATTTCTTATCATTCGATTGCTTGCTTTCCAATGTCATAAAAAAATTTACTTATAACATGTATGTGATTTCTTAATTCAGCTAAAATTACAACTTTTTTTATGCTATTCACAGTGCAACACACCTTAATCATTCCATTGAAAAAGTATTTTTTTTTGTATTTGGAGATAGTTAAGAAGCTGAAAAGTAAAAAACTGCTTTTCATTCGATATCCAAACGGTCCACTCGGGAGAACTTTATATGCGAGAGATATAGAAAACGAGAGATCAAATAGCCTTAAACGATATCAATCTTACCCACTACAAAGTAGTAGTTCCGTGAAGGTTCATTCTTATTTGTCGAAGGGAATTTTATAAATATATTTTTAAAACACATACCTAAGATAACAAAATATTTTTGCATTTCTAAAGAGTCGCTAGCGTAAAATCTAGAAGATTTATTACGGCGAAATTAATCTGGTTCTTATTTTTTCGCCAACGGTTTATTTAACTAACTTTTTCTCGAGATTGGTAGAAATACAGATAAAACTGTAAGAACACCAACCATAGATTTAAAAGAAGTTTAAATATAATTGTAAAAATATTTATGTACTTACTTAATTATGTTCCGTATTCACTTTAAATTTATTGAACTTATTGTAATGAATTTTGTTAAAAATAGATCAGACTTTGGATCGGCTAATTTTAAACCCAAAAAATCAATGAATAACGTGAGAGAACGAAGAAAATTAAATATGCGGACTTCATAGTTCACTGAATAAAATAAGTGAAGAACTAGGTCGCCATGCTTTCATCCCATCAAATATTGAGTATGTTTGCTACAAGTGTTTAATAGGTTATTTTTATTTTAAATAAAAAAAAACGACAACCCTAGTACGACCTACTACTGGGGGTTACACTCACTCCTAACAAAGACCTGATGTCATTCCCAAATATTGCTGACTCACTCTAACTTACTGATAACAGAGATCTTCACTCGCTTGGTCAATTTTATGATCAGATATTTTTATTAAGCCCGTCTAAAAAGGATGTCTATATGTTTTCTTCTTTTTTGTGTTTGTTACGCGTTTCGTAAGGTAGGTCATGTATTTGCTCAGATGATTTCATATGCATGATTGTAATAAACTAAACTATATCAAACTAGCAGAACTGGCGAAATTAGTATTACTTTACATTAACACCTAGTAACAGTTTGAATGAATTAAATCATTGTTTTCCCATTTTCCCCTGTTATTTTCTCAGTTTTTCTTTTCATGAGAACCTTCTCCTGACAACAGCTAATACAATAAAAAATAATTAAAAATTGCTTCCTCCGTTCAGGTGTGATTCGATGACCACGTAAAATGGTCACGTCACCGTCATCGCCAACATCGTCATCATCGTCACCGTCACGACATTTGTGTCGACACGGTCACGAAATTATCACGATACGGTTAAGGTATCATCACCAACACCATCACCATTAAGACATCATTACCATCATGGCACTTTTACGACATCGTTATGATATAGTCACGAGACCAACACGACATTTTCACCTACGATATCATCGTAGCCGTCACCATCACCGTTAAAGTTATTAATTGCCGTTGTTTTTGTCAATGCTTATTATGTTATTAAGTTAATTCAGTATATTGCCTCCTACTCAAAAAACTTGAAAAGCTTGAATCAAGCCCTTTTTTTAATACCTCCCACGTTATGATTGTCCAAAATTTATTTTGCGATCCCCACTTAAGTGGGGATCGCAAATCCCTGGCACCAACCGGGTTTCGACCATGTTCAAACATAAAAATTATATTAAGTATATCTGCTTAACTACTAACTTTCATGAAGGTTGGATCAAAAATACTCAAGTCATCATCAAACAAACATACAACTGCAACCCCATCTGAACACAAATAATTTCATTTCTTTCGCTTGTTTAATCAATTACCAAATCTTTGTCAAATCTAAATACATCATACTTTTAATTTTGCAACTTACTAACGTTTCAGTATCTGGTTTGGAAAACTATGGCGTATCTATTGAACAAAAAAATGGAGGATACGGCTGTTGTTCTAGAAGACGTCCAAATCAAACGTGCGACAATTATGCCTCGCGATGGGAAGGTGCGATTCCTTGTTAATGTGATGAACGGCTCTAATAAGTTCGAAATCAGTGAGGGAAGTGACTTAGTTGTAGACGGACGTGTGAGATTACCTGAGAAACCCATAGATGAACGACTTCAGCTTATTGAGCCTCCTGACACAGATCCTAAATTGCCACTATTGCTCAACGACGACATCTACAAAGAACTACGCATGCGCGGATACTATTATGATGGTGTATTCCGAGGTATAAATAGTACAGATGCGCACGGTAATGTTGGAGAAATATCTTGGAATGACAACTGGATTGCTTTTATGGACGCAGTGCTTCAATTTGATATCATCGGACTAGATACTCGGACTATCTTAGTTCCAACCCGAATACAGCGCATTCTCATCGACCCTGCAGCACACTTAGCAGCTCTTTCAATCAACAAACGCATGTTTTTAGTGCAAAGATACCGACATATTAACACCATACAGTCAGCCGGTATAGAATTTAGAGGTATAAAGTCGACCCAAGCACCACGTTCATCGTATGCACAAGCGAATATTAATCTTGAGAAAGGCGTATTTATACCTTACTTAAACATAAATCCAACCGACAATACTTTTCTCACTCTTCGGGAAGCCCTTTTAGTTAACTTACAAATTGTTTTGGATTGGATTCTATTAGAAAAATTCTATGGGCCAAAAATAAAAATAGCGGAGGTTGCGTCAAACCGATCACCGGAATCACTCCTGTTGCCATTAATTCTTGATCTCCTAGAAACTGAACCTGTCATCCAAGTGGAAGGTATAGATACAACAGTAGTCACTGCAAACCAAACGAAACAGTATAAAACAGCCCTTGAACATCTTGGAATAAAGGTAATTTTTAAAATATTTTCAAATTTACAGCAATTCGTTCGTAATTACCCACATGAGATACAATTATTTCGAATTGATTTTAATCGTTTTCAGGTGGTAATGAATGATTTAGTTAAAACACTGCCCGTAACAGAATGTAATCTAATCGTCGGAGAAAACATGTTATCGCAATCTAATTTATTATACACTCTAGGATGCTCATTGGTGGAAGGTGGTATGTTTCTTCTTAAGGAATCACCAGGCGTGTTGGATACTATGGGCACTATGAGCACATTGTCAGTGGTGTCGCGACAACTTGTTGCCGGATATGAATTGGTGCTGTTACGTCGCCCAATGACGCTTCCGCGCATGAGCTTAGTAGTAGAGCTAAATGAAGATGATTACGGATGGGTAAAACCCCTGCGCTACGCTCTTAAAGAGGCCGAGAGCGATCCCATGCGCATTTATGTAGTATCGTACTCGATCACCGGAGGAGTGCTGGGGTTAGCAATGTGTTTGCGTGCAGAACCGGGTGGACACGCGCTACGTTGCTTTCATTTGCCAGGTGCACGAGAACGCTTTGACCCGAATGGACCTTTTTATGCCAAGCAAGTAGCTGCAGATCTCTATATGAATATCCTACGCTCTGGATCTTGGGGCTGCTATCGCTATCTGCCTCTTACATCAATTGCTACTAAACAGGTTAGTCTACACCACTAACGCAGTATTTACTCGTTAACTTTGATTAAAAAATATAAATTATAACATTCAAATAATTTTAGGTAAATCACGCGTTTGTAAATACTGAGACTCGCGGTGACTTATCTTCTCTGCACTGGATTGAGAGTGATCTGAAGTTTATACTGGAGAAGCCACTTCCGGAAAATAGAGATTTGTGCTACGTGTATTACGCACCACTTAACTTTCGTGACATTATGTTAGCTACGGGCAAATTACCTCCGGATTCTCTGCCTCGAAAATTTGGATTGCAGGTATGTAATTTTTAATTTAGACGTTATTATGAGAGTATTAAAATTGACGATGTCTTGCCACATGCTGACACTTATTAAATTTGGTTGTAATATGTTATTTTTTGAACTGAAATAAGGAAATGTTTATTTTGTCTTATATACGTGCAAATAAGTGGTAAGTGCAACATTCGTGCAAGAACTTTTCATTAATTCATATAACTCGAAAGTCTCTATGTATTAATGAGAGAGTTTTAGATTTGTTTCTTTATTTTGTTCAAGCCTACTTGTGTAATTTGGTTTTCTCTACAACATTCTCAGCGTTATTCAATTTTTTTCATCTCCTAATTCAATAAGTCACTGAATTATTCCCATTGAGGACCCAGAATAAGTGAATTTTATAGCATTAAGCTAATGTTATAGGTGTTAATCGTCTGCCCCAGAGGCTCACATAAGAAAAGTTGCAATACTCTGTAACAAAAAATATGGACGTATACTTATAAAAATACTAGCTGCCCCTTCCGGCTTCGCTTGGATTTTTTTTACCATAAATTGAGATATAAGCTATCCTATCTCTCAAGTTGGATCGAACTGCACATGGCGTGCGAATTTTATTATAATCGGTTATGTGGTTTAGGAGTCCATTGAGGACAAACATTGTGACACGAGATTTATATATATTAAGATGACCAATCTTTTTTCTGTAGAAATATTGTCTAGAAAGGTTGGCTATACAAACAGTAATAGGCTCATCTATTCGTAGGTAATATTTATGATCTTTCAGATTTTCTAGCAATGAAGTTGTTTGCGTATTGGGCCCAGCAAAATCGGGTGCAACTAAAGCCCAAAAAGACACAAGCTTGCGGGTTCTCCTCTAAAGTCTCGTTTTGTTGTGTCTCGCTAGCTTGAGAGCCAGTCTGCATTGGTATACTGGGCGTTAAAGTTTCGAGTGATGTTCAGTTTTTTGGTACCGTAAAGAGAAAGCAAAAATAGTCTCTTGAACGCTCAGAAGTCTCTCGAAAGTGTGCTCAGTTTACCAAGACAGCACTTAAAGCCGATTTAACGCTTACAACTTTACTTATTCCACTTTGGCCAGGGATTCCTTCCTTTTGACAGTATCCAGCATAAGATATTCGAATTGTCAAGAAAGATGAAAAAGTGAGTCTTTCAGTGTTTTCTACCACATATTATATTGTGGTGAATGCTCTGAGTAGTTGTTTGGTGTAATACCTGCCCCTTTTACTTCAGTACATCGCGTAAGAGTTTATGGTGTCAAGCCCATCCATCACCTTGATGGGTGGCGGTCCACTATTATGTGATTCTGAATATATTTCTTACCTTTTTCAACCCACTTTGTGGAACTAGTATTAAACCGTTTGGAAATGTGGAACTTTCTAGAAAAAAGTATAGTAATTTCTTAAAGATCGGAAACTTATCTGTGATACTCCTGGTGTCACGAATGTTTGTGAACAGCAATAAAAATCTTGTCATCAGGTTACCCACGTTTGCATCATCTATGAAACCGGCTAACATATTTAAGGATTCTGTTATGTTTTTTACAGTTGGTATTATTTATAGGATTGCTTATTGGGGCTCGAGTTCAGCGGACTATCGTCAAACAAGAAAAGGGTGATGGGAATCGTCGAAGCTCGAGGTTTAGCAACAACTGTACTTGCTGATAAAGAGTTAATGTGGGACGTTCCCGAATCATGGTAAACAAGAATTATTTTTATGTCCTGAACTAGAGATGTCCATTAAAAATTAAAATGATGAGTTGCAAAGTCCATAAAAAGACTTTTTTTTAAATAATTTTTTTTATCTGAGAAACGTTGTTACCTAAAAGTTTCCTTATAAGAATTTATGTAGTGCACAATGTTACATTAAAAAAACTGCAGAAATTTTTGTCCCTGCTTTCTAAAATAGATAAATACGAGTAGCTGTTCTATAGGTTAGGCATTTACATATGACATAATTTTGTACATCATTTCTAAATTGTGTTTTCATACAAACATATCTTCTCGCTAAGTCCTTTACGGGGCAGGCAGAGATTGTAGATTGAGCTTTACAATATTAATACACCTTACTGTAAATTTCTAGTACCTACAGTTTCAGTTGCAAATGCTTGTCTTGTCTAAGGGGCCGTCCATTAATCACGTGAGGTTGGAAATGGGGGGAGGGGGTAAGCCAAAAATCACGAAGTATCACGAGGTGGAGGGGGGGTTGTAGCGAGATATCACGTGTATTTATTTTATCATTGAAGGCGTAATCAAGTCGCGATTTCTAAAGTGTTGAGGAAAGCCTGACTGATCTATATTTTTTTTGTTTTGTTTTTCTATGTTATCGCCTTCGTGGTCTAGGTCAGGTGTAGGATATGACATGATATGGGTTTGATTCCCGTGTCAGACAACAAAAATAAAATTGTTTTAATTTTTTTTTATTGACAAAAAACGTTTTTCACCTTGCTTTTGTTTGCCAACTATCTCGTTGTAGATTTAGCGTCTTCGGCTAGTCCTGTCTGACATCTTCAGGGATACGAGCGCGGACATACTGACTCAAACCTACTGACCTTCATTTATTACTTTTTTGTTAGCCAATCAAAATCAACTTTAATTATTTAAGAGCAGTGAAACTGCAAAAGCCAACACAAGTTATTTCATTTAAACGTGACGATTTAAAACAAAGGTCGAGTTTATATTATATTCAGCTCATATATTTTTTTGTAAGTTTAATCGATTTCTACGTTATCGCTGAACCTATTTTACAATATTTTTTTTATTTAAAAAAGTAAGCTTCCGAGACATTCCTTTTACCAGTCCAGCTTCCAAATCATGTATGATTTTTTTCTTTGACTACTTATAAGTAGAATAATAACAGATTTTTTTAAAAAAATATAAGTAATGATTTATGCAATACTATCCGGTGAATTTAGTTCACTTGACACTCCATACACTCTGAACACCATTCACTTGCACTTGACGTAAAGATTTAAATGTAGGTATATGTAGGTATAAGTAAAACGACCTGTCCCCCTTCAAATGTTTTCCGTCATTCTGGATTTCAAGCAATTGGTCATTTTCTACTGTATGTGTTGTGTACTATCTAGGTATGTCTGTATTTTTTATATGTATTTTTAAACTACAAAATATTTACCTATAACCTGAGAAAAAATCGGATTCATCTGTAATCTCGTGCTACAAACCAAGTAGCACAAGCTAAATTTCGAATTTTTCTCCTCTTGATCCTAAACCCCGGTTTAAAAATTATTGTACTCCTATAAAATTAATCGAAACATAAAGTACCTGTCAGCTAAATTTCCTTACGATTGGTTATGTAGATTCGACGCGAATCTCGGCCATGGTAGGTAGGTACAGATCGACAGACATAGTTAAAAGTTGTACTAATGATTATAAATTCACTTACTTTTTATTCAGCAGCTATTTGTTGTAAATATCTTTAATACAGCGAATTCATTCGTCTACACTTTTATTATAAGTGCCTATTAATTAAGTTTAACTCAAAACCACTAGTGGTATGTAGGCAACGTTTTGGCGGGACCATTTTCAAGTCATGACTTACCTTTCAAAAAAAGAACAATCAAACCAGTTTTTGGGAGTCTGTTTTAAATTAAAAAAATGGTTTAGAAATGGAAAACGTTTAACACACCGACAAAATTTATAGTCGGTAAGTTGGTTAAAAAAAATACACGTGATGTTGGGTGGGGGACGGGGGGATAACCTTAAACATCACGATGTATCACCAAGGGGGAGAGGGGGTCAAATAATTCTAAAAATAACCTCACGTGATTACTGGACGGTCCCTAACGTGAGAGTTTGTTGTTGATTGTGGTTCATTTTTTCGAACCCGTTATTTGATTGTGCAATAATAGCCGGCTGCTATTAGAGCTGCTGCTCTTATGATTGTGACCTAGACTTAGTTTTCACAAACGAACAAGTATCTTTATTAAAAACTACACGTAATCGATATTTAAATGTAGCTCTTCTAAGTCTTAAGCAGAATCTAATCGCTTATAAGCAAGGCTTATATTGAGTAAATTTACAACAAATTAAAAGTTTAAATAGATTATCAGGAATAGAAAAACAATTTTTCAACATTTTATAACAAGTAAAACCATGAAATTAAATTATACATAAAATTCAACTATGATAACATCAAAGATGACATGTACAATCGAATTCCTGACTTTCTATAATAATAACTTTATTTTAAAAGATTTTGAAAGAAGTGTGTGATATGCTATTAGAGAAAATATATCATACAACTCGTACGAATCAACTTTGCACTCCGCTGGAATGCGACCCCTCTCCCGCTGCCCTGCGCGACTCCCCTTATTCGCCACGAGCGCTCAGTAGGGATAGCATCTTTGTAACCGTTATCAAACCGATCTTTTATTCCTCTTTAGTGCTATTAGTATGGAAGGTACAATGTAGGTGTAGAAAAAAGAGTGTGTTTGTGTGTGAAAGAAGTGCAGGATGAGCTACTTCTTGCTTAAATTACCTTAACGATTCCTATTCTGTAAAATTTCAGGTCACTGGAACAGGCAAGTACGGTACCGGTGGCGTACGCAACGGCGTACTACGCTCTCTGTGTGCGGGGGCGGATGCGGCGAGGCGAATCCGTGCTAATACATGCAGGAGCAGGTGGTGTGGGTCAAGCAGCCATCGCCATTGCTCTGGCAGCTGAATGTGACGTGTTCACGACCGTGGGCACGCCAGAAAAACGAGCCTTCTTACAACAGCGCTTCCCCGCACTACTGTTCGAAAATATCGCTAATTCACGTGACACGACTTTCGAGCAGCTCGTGTTGCGGAGAACACGCGGCCACGGTGTCGACCTTGTACTGAACTCACTGGCAGATGAGAAATTGCAAGCTTCTCTGCGCTGTCTTGCAAAGGGGGGTCGTTTTCTTGAGATTGGGAAACTTGATCTCTCCAATGATACTGCTTTGGTATATAACAATTTTTTTCATGTTTTACGAATAATGTTTTAAACACAGTAGCTTTTAACTGGCGACAATTAAAATTAAGGCACCGTTTTTTTTGCATCCAAATAATCCAAAAGCTCCAAATAATCTTAGTAATGTGTATGGACGCTAGCTCGCAGTTCAGCACAACTTATCTATGGAAATCATATTCGTGAATTATCGGTCGAACCGAACCAAATGCCAATTTATGATTACAGTTTTGTAGTAATCGGTAACATATAATATCCTTCAAGGAAAAAACCTTCAAACTGATTCAATAATTTCAATAATTCAGATTATTTCCTAGAAGGTAGGTCATAATTCCAATGTGGTCCAATATAAATTTTAACAAGATCCAATTTACTAATTGTTTTCGATTAACTCAATAACACTTTACTATTCACGTACTGAAAACGACGTGAGAATGAACTGTCTCTTGTATTTTTACTTCTTTTAAATTAGTTTTATTAGCTACTATGTCTTAATCTGTTTTAATAAATAGGCGTATTTTTCGAAAAAGGTCAAAATGTTTTGGTTATACAGGGTATGTCAGTATTTTTGAAAAATGCAGCATTCCATGGCATATTGTTGGAAAACTTGTTCAATGATGAAGAAAACAATGAAGAAAAACGAGCAGTATTTCAGTGTGTAAGTGAGGGCATCGCCAGTGGAGTGGTGAAGCCATTGGACAGCACTGTATTCTACGAGCACCAACTGGAGCAGGCATTTAGGTGAGCGGCTGCTTTGTACGTAAATTATGGTATTGTATGTGGTGGTTTCATAATGCAGCTGGTGGTCACATGTTACAGATATATGGCGACTGGCAAGCACATCGGTAAAGTAGTCCTTTGCGTCCGTGCGAAACAGGAGGATGAACCCAATAGCAAACTGGTAAGCTGTGTGCCACGCGTATACATGCATCCTAACAGAAGCTATATACTAATCGGTTAGTATAAACCATTTCAGTTGTTCAGAAAGGCTGAAAATGTATAATTAAGCATGTAACTTGTATTAAAGTTTATCTTTAGCACGTCACCTCATGGTTCACAGGCGGCTTGGGTGGTTTTGGCTTGGAGTTTGCAGATTGGTTGATAAAGCGTGGAGCAACTGCTATTGTGTTCAACTCGCGCAGTGGCGTGCGCACCGGTTATCAATCAAAATGTATTCGAAGGTACTGCATGTTACTGGTAGTCCGATACTGATATTATGATGAACAACTGCAATATGCGAGTATTTTCCCCACAGATGGTGCAAATCTGGTGTAAAGGTTTACGTATCAAAAACAGACGTGACATCAACAGCTAATGCACTAGATTTAATGCGCGAAGCGGCAACGCTGGCGCCCGTTGGCGGCGTGTTCAACCTCGCCGGTGTTCTGCGGGACGCTCTCTTCGAGAACCTGACGCAAGAAGACTTTCACGCTGTTGCTAGCCCAAAAATTGCAGGTAATCTCATACGCAATTAACACATTTACTACCAACACTAAATATTTTTTTTATGACATTTCTTTCATTTCAGTAACAAAAGCGCTTGATGAAGCGACCCGTCAGACGCCAGCCATAGCTTTAAATTTGGAATACTTTGTAGTATTTTCCTCTCAGTCTTGTGGTCGGGGTAATGTTGGACAAAGTAACTACGGTTTCGCGAATTCAGTCATGGAGCGGCTAATTGAAAAAAGAAAATCAGATGGGTTACCCGGGCTTGCGATTCAGTGGGGACCAATAGGTATTTGTCTAATGTGTTTTCATATTACTAGTATTGAACCGTCATCCATGTGAAAATATTTTAACCGTTTAAAAAGTCAAGCCATTATTTATAAAAAAGGATATATATAATTTGAGCAATTATAGACCCATAACTTTGATTTAAGTAGCTTCTAAGATTTTATAAAAATAATGTATGCCAAACTAATTAAAAAATAATCAATTTAAATTTAGAATTAGCAGGTCTACAGTTTATACCTATTTTGACTTAGTTAAAACAGTAAAAGAATTCATAGTACAAAGTTTCCACTTGCTATATTTTAGACATGATTAAAGCTATTGATTTTGTGTCACATCAAATTTTGTTTGCAAAACTTGACAAATTTGGTACTTAAGGTGGTGTTTAGAATAGTTAACAAATTATTTAGATAGTAGAAAGCAATTTGTTGCAATCAAGAGGAAGTGGAAATCTCAAGAAAATCTTTACGGTGTACCAGAAGTTAGTGTTTTAGGGCCATTACTTCTTTAAATTACATTTACGATTTGCACCATGCTATCAATCATGATTTCATCTTATTTTTTGATGATACTACAAAAATAAAAAAATAACTTTAACTAAAACTTTAAATAAGGTTAAAAAATAGTTAAACGAAAATAATCTTAAAATAAATCTTACGAAAACGAAACTAGTTGAATTTCAAGTGCATTACAGAGAAACTTTGAAAGGTGCATATTAGTACACTCAATAAAATTGATAAGTTTTTATAAGTGTTAAGATGAACGAGGAAAGTGTCAGGGTGATTAATGGCAGTCATTGAAAAAAAATACTTCTTATAAAGCCATGGTATGTTAGATCGATGGCTAATCTGCGAAAAGGGATTCGGCCTCTACCACACAAAAATTGACTAATTTAAACTCAAACCATTAATAATTGCCCCATATATACAAATATTTAGAAGGTAGCGCTGACATAGGCTTGTCATAAGCACAAAGTATAGAGTCGTCATAAAATGTGACGCGAACAATACAATAATGGTAAGTTTTTAATGGTATTTTGATCTATCTAATCAGTCCAGATATTGAAATTTTAAAAACGCAAAAATTTCATTTTATATATATGACACTAAAATATAATAACAATAAATCCCACAGAAAAAGGGAAACGTCGCTAGTGCGTTTTTTTAATTATTATTAGCAGGCAGTCGCTACGAGCGTCTTTCACATTTTCAATAATACAGCAAAGGATAATGGCAGAAAAATGTCTGGGTTTGTGTTAGCGTCCATAGATTTCACTAAAACAAATCAAGTCGAATTATTTTTGAACGAATTTTATGATTTCAACTTATTTCTTAAAAGCCGGAGTTTATTTATGATACAAAAAACATATCAACTGATTACGAAGTAGGTACATTAAACTTCAATTGTCAATAGTGGTGTGACACTTACAAATACTAATAGTATGAACCGATTGTATCGATTATTAAATTAATAATCGATACAATTGAAGATCTAGTGTTGGTTGTGGTTTTAAAATACGCTTAATGAACTGAACTAATTAATGTTTAGCATCGATATCAATAAGCTAATTGAAGTATTACAACATTAAAATCCAATAAATATGGTATATCGGATCATCAAATCAGTTTAATGTTTAATCGATTTTACTTTTAATCGAGTCTAATGTCACTGCGCTACTATCGTTTTTGACAGTAACAGTTTGACAGTTAGATGTTGTTCTGTGGTTAGATGCTACAGAACACATTTACATTAATCTGTGCTACAGAATACTTTTGCGTGATATTGTGATGATTCTGAACTTTAGATTAAAATTACTAAAAAACTCTTCACCACGGAATATTATTCATACCGCCAAGTAGTATAGCGTAATATTATATACAGCGTATAATAAAATAAATGTGGAAATTAACATGCAAACCAGATTTGAAATCAAACTTCGTAATATGTAGTAAAAAAGAGTGAAATTATGTTTATTTTGTTTTATTTGTTATTTATTCATGATATGTTTGATTTAATGTTAATCTACCATATTAATACGTCATGTGATAATGACATAGAACATGACTTTGTTTATTCATAGCCTAAAAATAAAAACATTTCAAACTCCGATATCTTTTTTTTCGGCTTTCTCGAATGAAAATAAACTAGCTTGTAGACTCAGGTACTATTACTGAAACTTAGACACATTTTTCCTATACGGGACGCTTCAATTTGAATCCAGACAATTGTCACTATGGAGATCTGCCATTGTCCTTTAAATACCCACACATCCTCTTTTATTATTTAGTGCATTATTATTAAAGACGATCATTTTTGTTAACTACGTAGCTACAGAATAGAGTAGCTTTGTCCATATAACGATTTGTTGGTGGTAAGCAAGAAATCGGTTTAGCTAATTTTTAAGAGATTTTTACTAGCCGACAGTTGAATTAATTAAACGTAGCTGACACTGCGTTTATTTTAATAAAATATACGGTAAAGACATTGAAACATTAAACCATGTCCACATCACACAGCAACCGATTAATACATCCAAAGCCGTGTCGCTTTTTTTAAACACGGATCACAAGAGACAAGAAAACATGACAATCACAAAAAAAAGTTGATGTGAACATTTTCGCCTATGTTCATATAGCATTAAACATTAACCAATTGCTTAAACTAACAGGGTAGTTAAATTTAAAATGTATCTCTCCATTTGATCAAAACCTGAATGTTTGTCTCAAAATTTCTAAAATCCAAATAAAATAATTACATTTGCAATTTTCCTCTAAAACAATTGTTTCGTATTACAGTGCGACAAAATCGAAAAGACAGTGCGCTATGAATGGGTAGGACAGACCGAAAAACAAAACCCCCAAAAATATACAGCTACATACAAAACTTGTAGTATGAAGAAATATTGTAGTTGAAAAAAAAAACTTGTAGTATGATAATGTTTGCAATGGAATCAAACATTGTAAAAAAATGAAATGAACTGTTTTCATAAGAAATAAGAATACCACCAAAAACTTCGCGAAAGAGAAAGTATGAAAGAGAGGTGAAGAAATCTCAGATTCATTCATCTGCCTCAAGAATTAATAGAATAAAGTGAGACAGTATAAATTTTCTTGCAATCACAGATGACACGTTAAATTAGTAGTGTTTTTTATATATACATTATACATATATGGATATGTTCAGGTTGATTCTGCTAAGTTTAAGTACTTAAATTCCTCAGAAATAGCGCGAGCATCAAAAGTGTATGAAAAAATTGTTAAGAAGAGGACTTGCTTCCTCTTCTTAACAATTTTTTCATACAATCTGGTAGGTCTAGTTGAACGTGGACTGGAACATCGATCAGGTATTTTTGTTCCACAAAATCAAAGAAAAGCATCTGGCGGTGTGACTGTATAGTGTATTCCGCGATTTTTTGGAGCTTTAAGAAGCTTTCGATAGGATTGGTGTACAAACTTGGATTCTAAGGAACCTTGGTAAATTTGCTGGATAATGGAATAGATGGGTTCCTTCTACGTGCTGTTCAGTCTAAGTATTTAGAATGAGTGCTAATGGAGAACAACATTTCGCCTTGGTACATATTAGAAATACCTTATTATTTATTCTTGTCTGCAAGAAAATATTTGACACAATAATATTATGTTTTCTCTAAAAGTAAGTTCAATACCTTTTGTCGAAATGTATTAATGAGGGGAAAATTTATTAATCATTCATTTAACAAAAAAAACTTCGTTTTTTAAGATACAGTTGCCACAGATCCGTCATTACCAGCACAAACTAGTTAGATATACTGTTTTGGCAGTGATCAACGGCGTATAGAAATCTCAGACAAAAATAATGACTTGCGTTTTTTTTTCATGTCAAAGAATAATATAGCATCGTTGCAAACATGCTCAATTGAAAATGGCCAGGGCAAGGCATCCAAAATGTATTAATTTAGATGATAGAAAATTAAAAACTCTCTGAAAGGGTTTTGGTAGTGTGGTCTTAATGTATTGAAAAAGATTTTACTAAGATCCTTAACATTTTCACAATAAACACGAAAAACATAAAATATCGACCTGTTTTCTACTAATAATTATATCTAGGTAATTTTATTTAATCGTGTTTTTAAGTTAAAGGAAATCTAGTAGACATTATCAAAAATTATGCATATTATGAAAACTAAATCCAGATTGCATCTGTAAATCATGAATAAATATATTAATAATTTACCCATTTTTTCCAATTACTGGCCTTAAATGCATCTCTTTTAGTGTATCGTGGGTGTGTTTCTTCCATTTTGCATTAAGGTATTAATATTTGGGGAAATTCCACAAAATTAATAAGAGTTTTTACCTTCACCATTTTTTGCATATTTTGGCTGTATATGTATTTGGAAAATAATATCATTATTTGGAGGTATTCCGTGAAGCGCACCCAAACGAAGCACACCCAGACAAAGCACACCTAAGGTATTCACTTTGCACACCCGTAGGTGGTCTTCAAATAAAAATTTAAAATAATAAAATTTCGTATTCCACGAAGCACACCTACAAATAACATCACCTATAGTGCGTAGACTAAGAAATAAAAATGTCGATAGACGAAAACGTTTATTATTTAAAAGAATAGCTCAAAGATCTAACATATTTCAGTATCCTTATAATAATGCAATACAGTATTTGTCATTAAAAAAAATTACAAATAAAGTAAAAAATAAAACTAATAATTATGGAGTCTTATTACTCTGAAATAGATAAAATTTTCTATAAAACAGCACCATAAAGGTAACAAAAATTTTAGATTGCTTACAAAATTGCTTTCTTATTCTCTTTCTTTAAAAAAATGGCAATAAGTATGCCGAAATCAGAGTAAAAGTGGGTTATTCAAATCATCAAAAATATTCTAAAATAAAAAATAATATAATCGAAAATACAATAAAAGATTACTTAGTCTGGCCATAAATACTGTTAGGTACACTTAAAAATAAAAAAATATTACATTTGAATTTCGAATCTGTCATTTTTATACGATTGTTCATTGTGTTTTCTCATTTTGGCGCCAATACATTGTACAATATTTTGCGATATTAAAATGGAGTGGGGTGATAAAGAGAACCGAATCGCTGTGATTGCATTACACAAAGTAGGTATGGAGCCAAATGCAATTTTTAAAACTCTCCATACACTTGGTTTTAGTAAAATGTTTGTGTACCGGGCTATTAATAGGTACAATGAGACTTCCTCTGTTTGTGACAGAAAAAGATCTGGCCGTCCACGTAGTGTTCGTACGAAAAAGGTGGTCAAAGCAGTAAGGGAAAGAATTCGAAGAAATCCTGTCCGAAAGCAAAAGATTTTATCTCGGGAAATGAAGATAGCACCTAGAACCATGTCGCGTATTTTAAAAGATGACTTAGGACTTGCAGCCTATAAGAGACGCTCTGGTCATTTCTTAACTGATAATTTAAAGAAGAATAGGGTCGTAAAATCGAAACAATTACTGAAGCGGTACGCAAAGGGAGGTCACAGAAAAATTTTGTATACGGATGAGAAAATTTTTACAATTGAGCAACATTTTAACAAACAAAATGACCGTATTTATGCTCAAAGCTCTAAGGAAGCTTCCCAATTAGTCGACAGAGTGCAACGTGGACATTATCCAACTTCAGTGATGGTTTGGTGGGGTGTTAGCTATGAAGGAGTGACTGAGCCATATTTTTGTGAAAAAGGTATCAAAACATCGGCACAAGTGTATCAAGATACCATTCTTGAGAAGGTAGTTAAGCCTCTTAACATCACCATGTTCAATAACCAAATATGGTCCTTCCAGCAAGACTCGGCGCCGGGTCATAAAGCTCGGTCCACGCAGTCTTGGTTGGAAGCGAACGTTTCGGACTTCATCAGAGCTGAAGACTGGCCGTCGTCTAGTCCCGATCTTAATCCGCTGGATTATGATTTATGGTCAGTTTTAGAGAGTACAGCTTGCTCTAAACGCCATGATAATTTGGAGTCCCTAAAACAATCTATACGATTGGCAGTGAAGAATTTTCCCATGGAAAGAGTGCGTGCTTCTATTGATAACTGGCCTCAACGTTTAAAGGACTGTATTGCAGCCAATGGAGACCACTTCGAATAAGCTTTTTATATTTTTAATTGTTGTATATTTATGTATTAAACTAACACACTGTAAAAGTAATATATGTTATTTGCAGTTAAAAAAATATTTTTTTTCTTTATTACAATATTTATGGCAAGACTAGGTATAAAAATGGCTCGAATTCAGTTAGTCATTGTCTATTGAAATTAAGATTCTGATTAATAATAGTTTATTTAATTGATAAGTTTAGGTACATGCAGGTTGCCATTTCTTTAAGATTATTTAAGAATCTTGAAGATTGCGATTTGGGTCTGTGATTTTACATAAAACTAGAGTATTTTAATATTAGTTAAAAGGTAGCTAAGTATAAGAAAAATATCAACGTAGAAAACGTGGAAACAATATTTACAATGTTTTTAATATTATTCCCAGTTTTTATTGCAATTATGAAACATTCTGTGAATTTTTATATTAAAGTATAGTATTTTTATTATTTAAGTGTCGAGTTTTGCAGTGACTCCACCGGATTATTACCATCGCCTTACTTTTTCCTGCCGCCATAACGTCCAACGCTTGCCGTTGACGTGTTCCGGTTCGGCGGACAAGGTAGCCGGTAAACTTAATTTTGCTCGAGGTTTAACATCCCGGCCTCAGGTTGGCAACGCACCATTACAACTTTTGGTGTCTCTAGGCGGCGTGAATTTCTTACCATCAGGAAATCTGTCTGCTTCTTTGTTCTTCTCTTCTTGCCTTCTATTATCATAAAAAAAAACCAAAAAGGTAGCTGTAAGAAAACTTCAACATAGATGTCTATGGAAAACAATTTTTACAATGTTTTTAATAGGTAGTTGTACAAGTTTTTATTGCATAATTATGGAACAGTCTGTGATTTTATAAGGAGCACAAAAAGGCAAATAACAGAAAAAATGTAGAAAGATGTTTTTTTCTGGAAAGGCGATAATAAACCAATGTGTGATTTCAAACAGTAAGATTACAAAAACGATATATATTGTAACACATTATAATAACGAAATTGAAATATGTTTGATCTTTAAATTATTCTTTTAAATACTAAATATTTTCTTCTATCGACATTTTTATTCCTTAGTCTACGCACTATAGGAGTGATATTATTTGTAGGTGTGCTTTGGTGGAATACGAAATTTAATTGTTTTAAATTTTTATTTGAAGCCCACCTACGGGTGTGCAAAGTGGAATACCTTAGGTGTGCTTCGTCTGGGTGTGCTTATGATACCTCTATGGCTTTTAAACAAATGTAAAAGTCTTAGGTTATCATATTGAATGCTGAGAAACTCCATGTGCAAAACCAAATAAATAAATATATATATAAATGTATTGCATGCACATTATTATACATTATACAAAAGTGATAAACCACCACCATGAAAAAGATTTGCAAATGAGGTATTAGAGGTGCTGTTAGAGAAAATGTTGAAGTGTTAATGATTTGCATAAGCAAGGCTGCAAAAAACAAAATTATTGTTTATACAATAAAATATTTCTCATAATATTCATACCTCTGTTAGGCATCAGAGGCTGAAGTTAAGTAGCCCTACTTGAAGTTAAGTAGGGCTACTTAACTTCAAGTTTCAGCAGAACAAGTATAAAATTTATACCAAATGTATTTCAAAACACTTAAATAAATACAGCCAAAAACTGTCATGTTTCAGGTGATGTGGGAATGTTCTTCAATACTCTTGGCAAAGATATTGTCATCAACGGTCAAGTGCCGCAACGCATCACATCATGTATGAAAGTGTTAGACGATTTGCTTATGAGCCCCTGCGCTGTGGTTGGATCTTTTGCTATCGCCGATAAGCGATGCAAAGCCGCAGGAACCACTCAGGATGTTGTTCACGCCATTTCCAATATACTAGGTGAGCCATAAGCTCCAATAACTGTTTTAAATGAGAATGATATGCGAGTAAATTTCACATGAAGTAACGGTTTGATCTACTTGTCTCAGGTATCAAAGACCCCGACAATATTCCACCGTCAGTGACCCTGGTGGATCTCGGCATGGACTCACTGATGACCGTCGAGATAAAACAAACACTGGAACGCGAATACGATGTTGCGCTCGGTGTGCCTGAGATTCGCAAGCTAACATTTACACAGTTGCGCACAATCTCTGGTAACGATAAAATGAGGGCTCTGTAATACATATGATGTTTTTTCACTGTAACTAGAAATGCCCTAAGCTGAAATTCGATATGGAAATTAAGTATTTAAACAGTATTTATCTAATAATAAACAACACATAGATCTTAATTTTTTGTTTTTTTTAAATCTAAGACTGAATAATACATTCTATCAGAAGGGATAAACGCAAGATTGGATTTAGAAATTTCCTCCTGCCTTTCACATATTATCTTATTCTAGCCAGGCCAAAAATTCACGAAATTAAAAGAATGATTGAAATTAAACAATGAACAATATGATATAAACATTAGAAATAGCATAATTGATCCGGAATCTATAGGTATGGCACTTATCATATTTTCTAGCCGTCTTCAGGGTCCACATACTTTGAAATCTATACATATCTATACATATAATAAATCTGTAGAAGGGTCAATTCTGTACATTGAAAAAAATTGAAAAAATAAGTAGCAGGGGGTGTCACTGGATCGATACCTACCAAACCCAAACATGTGATAAAAAAAAAATTTTGCCCGTCTGTCTGTATGTTCAGGCATCACGTGAAAACTATCGGTTCGATTTCAAAGAAACTTGGTATAATTATACCTTATTATCCTGGGCATAAAATGGGTTACTTTTTATCCTGACAAAATACGTATAATAAAAAAAATTTTTCAATTTTATCACGCGAAGACCGACATCAGCGCGGACGGAGTCGCGGGCGGAAGCTAGTTTAAAAATATTAATGATACACATTCATACTTAACAAACATCTTCATTCTTGCAAATCTTGTGGGCACAAGGTGGGAATTTCAATTTAGATTTTTTCAAATTTTAAGCGACTTCAAAAAAGGAGGAGGTTATCAATTCGTCGCAATTTTTTTTTATGTATGTTCAACGATCATTTCTAAACGGCTGGACTAATTTGCAAAATTCTTTTTTTATTTGAAAGAGTAAGCTCCACAGGTGGTCCCATAGGAAGGAACTCAGGGTCTGATGATGGAATCCTGGAGAAATCGAGGGCATTTCTGAAAAAATGTATGAAACTACAGAATTTTTGTTGACTTTTTATCATTTTATAGGGATTTTACTTATAAAAATTGTAATTTTATGATGATGAGCTGATGATGGAGAGCATCCCTACTGAAGGATATTTTCAGCAATTTCTCTAAAACGGCTGGTCTGATTTGGACAGTTCTTTTTTTGTTTGCAAAGGTGTACCTCACGGGTAGTCTCATGGTAAGGAAGTCAAGATCTGATGATGGCATCCTGGTGAAATCGAGGGCATTCCTGAAAAAATGTATAGAAGCAGAAAGTTTTTCTTGACTTTTTATCAATTTAGAGGGATTTTACGTATAAAAATCGTCATCTTATGATGATGAGCTGATGATGAGAGCATCCCTAATGATGAACATTGTAGCGATTACTCGAAAACAGCTTGTCCGATTTGGATGATTCTTTTTTGTTTGAAAGCGTAGTGTCATGGCAAAGAAGTCAGGATCTGATGAAGGGATTCTGGAGAAATCGAGAAAACTATTAAAAAATGGGCAAGCTTAGGGTTTCTATTGACTATGAAAAATGTTAGTAGTGATTAAATTGTAGTATAATCCAAGTAGTGCTCTCTCTGTGCTGAGTCAAAACTTAATCATACATAAATATACCCAACGATGAACGAGTATTAGATTTCTTCTTCAACGGAAATAAGATTTCTTAAACGTAGCATTTCTGCTAAGGCTCGTTCATCGTGGGGTTTCGTCAACAGCTTGGAGTCAGTAGTAAATACGAGACTATCGATTTTGGCGCTGCTCAGGCGTTTCATTCGATAGCCTGTCATTAATAAGAGACAACCGATGTTGTCGTTGTTCTACAGTCTCTTTCGACGAATTTCTTTGTACGTAATTACGCTTCTCAAGCCGTTTTTCACGGTCTTCGAACGACTCTCTAAGGCGTTGTGTTTTATTCCGTTCTCAGCGTCCGTATTGCGGCTCAGGCGCTCATTTTTATACTTTCAGGCTCCTGTGCTCGACGCTTTCTCATGCGTGATGCATGTACAGATGGCCTCCCCATTATTTACCTAAAACCTGCTTTATCCATGAACCTAATTAGTATATTGTAATTGTACAACTAAAAAGCAAGAAATAAAATTATTTTTAAACAAAAAAGAAAACCGCCTTAAAAAACTCTCTAGAACTAAAATGTATGAAATAATTTGTTATAATATTATGTGTACAAACTATATCCTACCCAAAAATATTTACAAGACCACAACAACAGATATCGACGAAACTAACCTATGAATAAACACTTATTTTAATTACTTACCTACCTTAATTGATACTCTTCTAATACCTAACTAATATTATACCTAATACCTACACAATTTCTTATTTTTTATTTAGCAATTGAAGTCGGTGCCTCCATTATTATATTCCTCCAATTATTTTAGTTTCAAAATTACTCAAGAGGTGGCGCCACACGCAAAGTTAGATCGCGCTATCAAAAAAAAGGATGTTGAAAATTAAACAAAAAATATAAAAAATCCTGCTCTCATGACTAGAAAAATGAGGTCAGTAAAAATTTAAATAGAAGGGGGTAGGAGTGTGTAATATAGGGTTTTTAAGATATCGAATCGAAACTATATATTGATATCCGGTATCGGATTCCGAAACTATATATTTTCTGAAACTATATATTGGTGAATCGGTCTGTATTTAGTAACATCAAACCTATAAGACGATGTTAGCTAAAACTGTATATCGTATCATAACATGATATCGTTGTAATTTAATGTACTTATTAAAATCTGTCTGGATTTGGTACGTAGGCACATTGAGTGTATTACAGATATTTAATGGTTACTTTTACAAATAAAATGTAATATTTACAAAAATAGGTATTTGTTTTAGTAAGTTTTGCATAAAAAAAATTACCTATTTGGTACCTACTTACTACCTATTTACAAGCAAAATGCGTAAATAAACTAAACAATATCGATGTCAATGAACTTTCCTTCATACTTCTAGCAGGCTTAGGACTGGCTGCATGTGTTTGGAATGAGATAAATCAGTTCGTGACTGATTAGTCAATTTGACTGTTTTAAGCGCAATTCACACTCATAGCGGGAGTGTGTCAGGTGCAGGTCATGATGGGAGTACGGCAGGTCCAATTATGTACTTGTATTGTTTACTGTCGCGTACCCGTGGATATGGATGGAGTTGGTGTCGGCGTCAGGGTCATTGTCGTTTTTATGGTCGCCATCGAAGTAGTCGCTGCTGATGTCGTTGATGTTGTTGAGCCTACAGCTAAAGTCGCACTTATTTCCTGTACTTATTTTTAAGTGGGCTTTCAAATTTCCGGTAGTGCCTTTGTAACCAGGTAGGTATACGAATCACCACAAACTCGACATTTGGCCTTTTTGTCTTCAGTATTTGTTTTATCAAAATAATCCCAAAGGGTAGGTACCTAGGTACCTACTTGAATTAACACGAGACATTTCGAAATGTTTCATCAATTAGTAACTGAGATAAATCTAATAAATCTTATAAACTAACTAACGTTTTGAATATTATGATACAAAAACACAACACTTAACTATTTATCTACAACTTAGTATAGGTAGGTACCTAACAAATAACATAACTAATATATGTAACCTATAATAAATAAATAAATAAATATCTCTAGAAAAGTTTCAGAAATTGAATCTAACTCCAAAGCAAGCTAATTAGGTATATGCTAGTGTTATGGGTATTAGTCAACGATTCTAATACACAGAAATACTTAAATAGACACAGAATACATTTAATATACACCCAGACCCGGAAATGCAAATATCTAAAATGTTCATCACACAAATGCCTGCCCCGGTCTGAAATCGAACCCGAGCCTCGCGGTTTGTCAGCGTAGTTAGGCGTGTACGCTAGCCACTCGGCCGACGAGGCGGTCAATAATGAAAGAACATACCTACCTACCTACCTAAATTAACAAACAATTTTAACTCGCGAAATTGTTTGAACTTGTTCGCGCTTCGAGACCCCGAAATCTGAATCTATCAATAGAATAATAAGAAAGAATTAAAAATGGATCATAGAAGAGGACACCGGACACCAGAATCGCAACTATGAGTTCAAGGACAAAGGTCAGTAAGATTTCCGAAAAATTGCCAATCGAAAATGATTCCTATTACCAAAGACAATATACCTATCTATTAATGACTGTTTAATGTATTTTAAAAATGTGGCAAAATACACGAGAAAGTAAAGAAATAACCTTAATCTTATTATGTTTAAAGTATGAAATCCTACAAATGACCGGCTATTGCTATTTCACTCGCCCACAAACAATCCTTTCAGTCGCCCGCGCAAGCGTCCTCCTGCATCGGTTCGGTTCTACTCGTCGTATATCGTATCATCTGTTCGTTTGTAGACCGTATTGCGAGGCGATACGGTTTGATTTGATATCCTATCCAAATACGAGCGTATCGCTACGATTCACCAATATAGGGTTTCGGAAAATATATAGTTTTGATACGCATCGATATCCGATATTACGATATTGGTCTAATTTACGTTTCAATATCTATATACGATTTGTATCGCCCACTCCTAGAAGGGGGAGACATAATCCCACCCTGAGGGACGTCAACAAACAGGGTGACCTATTCAGAATGGTGTTTGTGTTCAACGATTTGCTGGAAGCAGCCTAAAGGTTTGATCGCAGTATCAGAAATAGTAGCAGTATCAGAACAAAGTATGGATAAAAAGATATCGAAATCAAATGAATTGAAGGCTTTACTGTAATCAAAATGGCAATAACGATTAAGTTCCCGCGGATCATTGGCATAGCGGACATCATTAGTGACCTTCACTGAAACGGCTAGGGCACTGTGACCAGGGGGTCTACCATAACCCCTTAAAACAGGAATGTTATAATACTACATCGACTTTTCGTACCATGACTTCCATAAACAACCTTGTTTTAGGATAGTTTTACAATACTGTTAGATGGCAGTTTTGTGACGTATCATTCATTCAATTCGTACCATAACGTCAATTGTGATAGCAAGCAGTAATGTTTTTATGTCATAATTAGCGATCTTAAAAAAGTTAATATTTGATAGCGGATTTAATATTGTTTGAGAAATTGCCATTTACAAAAATTCGAAAATTAAACATAAAATTGTTATTGTGATTTGATTTTCGTTGATAAATGTAGATTTAGACTATAAATCAAACACATCAATATCTGAAAATTAACGACAGCAATTTGGTGCAGGCCAGTTTTCAATGTGGTGGACGCTGACAAAAAACCTTAGACTATTTGTTTAAATTGTCATTTTCTTCATACGAGTAGGTAGCTCAGATTAGTAGTAGTAGAAAGTAGTCTGGCAAAAAAATCATTTCATATTTTATTCAATTTGATATGTAGCTAGTATTTATTTTATTAATTAACAAGTTATCTATGCAGTTCTTCACAATTTACAAAACTTTTTTATGGTTTCATTTTTCGTGCACGATTATTTTTAGCTCAAATACAGAAATAAGTAATATATTCAAGAAGAAATTAGTCTATCGTGTATTTTCTTATTGTTATAGCGATAGCATCTATAACAAAGCTCAACAAGAGTGTCACCGTTTTATCTAAAACCTTAGTATGAATTAATATGAAGACGAAAGTTACTAACTAGAAAAATGCATATCGAATAAAAACAAATCAATAGATTCTAATAACTAAGGAATCTTAGTCTGCCGGAAGAGGACGTATCTAAGTATATTTTATACTTGTAACTGGCTAATTATATTGTGAAAAACATTTGGAAGCCATATTTATAAGAAAGAAGAAGAAGAATTAAAAAAGAATGTAGCAGGTAATAGACAAAATTTACAAAAACCATTCATTCATTGCGGTAATAAAACAAGTCTGATTTAAATGGTCATGGTACGAACTAAAGTAATGATATTTTATGACAGAAGTAAAACTTTCCTTTGATAAGACTGTTTTGTCAAAGCTTATGGTATGCCCCCAGGACGTGAAGCAAATGTCAAGACGATATAAGCTCATTGCCACAAATATGGCGAGCCAGTAGCTCATGTACAGTTTGTTAAAAAACTTTCGACAAGGAAGAAAAGATAGATATGGGACCTGTACCCAGCTGCTAAGATCAGGGAGGTAGAGTACACATGCATAAGCTGATGAGAAAAGGGAAGAAAGGAATATCTCGAAACGGTCACGTGAAATAGTCAAACCCTTTTTGTTCAATTTTGTTCAACTGAAAGCAGTCGCGGAATCAACCTCGCAGACACTTTGTGGAAACCCAATTCTTTAACGACGATATTTTGATTTCGTTCATAAGAGATGTCTATAATCTCGGCTATCTCTCTCATTTTTAATCTGTGGTCCCCCATAATTGATTTAAGTACTTATTTAATATTAAATTCGTCTATATGCTGTCTAGTACAGCTTAGGTGGGAAATGGGTGGATTTAAAATCATAAAACTCAGGTACGAGCCCATATTTTTCCAAAGCGATATTTTTTAAGATTTTTATTTTATTTGTTAATTATATTTATTTTTATCGCTTCTGTGGTCTAGCAGTCCAAGTGTTGGACTTGACTTCAAGAGGTCCCGGGTTCGAATCCCGGGTTGGACAACAAAAAGAAATTAATTTTCTAATAAAAAAAAATGTTGATCGGGATTGGGGATGGGTACATATAGGTTGGCGATAGGCTTTCCACTTACCACATTATGCCTCTGCCTACCCCTTCCGGGATATTTGCGTGAAGATACTTTTATATTTATTTTTAAAATTTAAATAACTAGTTTATATTTATTTGTTACTAACCGATCCAGCGAACTTGTATCGCTTGACGTTAACAGCCACTAACAGTTTCTACGGATTGGAGAAAACCAAGCTTCAATTTTAGCTTGGTTTTCTCCAATTTGCCAGCAATTTTCCAGGTTTACACCGGTTTATGATGTTTCTCCTGACAATTTAGATTGTCGCTAAGGAAAAAAATATAAATTTTAAAGAAAGAAAAATTTTGCCCCAGACAGGATTTGAACCTGTAACCTTTCGTCTCAATCCTGTGTGGGGCGAAATTTTCCTTTCTTTAAAATTTATAGAAATTTAACCCAAGCACAGGGCAAGTGCTAAAACAAAAATACGTTAAAAAATAATATTCATATTTTATTACTAGGTTATGTTAATTTATAATTAGGTTATGTTAATAACATAAGAATATAGTAAAAAGCAAAAACTTTCGGGGTGAGCAAACCAGATTTGCCGTTACAAAGAATGCGTCAATAGGTGCCTCCTAATTTTTTTTATTTATTTCAAAGTGACAAAGAAAGGTGTATAGGCGTGGGGAGGGATCTGCTCTTGGTGTTAGTAAGTAATTTGTTTTATATAATACTAGCGGAACTCCCCGGCTACGCACGGTTATGAAATATAAGCATACAAAGGGACATAAGGACAGAGAAAGCGGCTTTGTTTTATACTATGTAGTGATAGTTATAGTTATTTACCAATGGTCAGTTATAATCAGGATCTAAACTGTCTATCGGTGTGCCACAGGAGTCCATTCTTGGCCCAGTTTTATTTCTCATCTATATAAATGATTTGATCAAACGGTTCATAACAATCATGGAATCATTTTTGTCGCCGATGATACTTCCTTATTATATATTGTTAAATGATAATAAAACAAAGTATATCAAAATTTATGCTCAATTTCGTGCCTTTAACGGTAAGATTTGACATTATGGTCAAATCTTATTCTAATTACATTTCTGGGCATTACAAATTACAATGGATTCAAACCTACAATTGGTCCCACATAATGCTTGGTGATCGAATAAACTAGATTCTGCAGTTTACGCTACTAAAATAATTTGGCTTCAGCTACTTTCATAGTGTTATGACTAAATAGAATCAGTGATACAATTTTTACAACATCAGAAATAAAGATAAAATTACTAATCTTTATCACTTATAGTGTGATCTATAAAGTTTTACAACAAGGTCCTCGGTAAGAATGAAAAAATAAGATTTAAGTTCTACCACTTAGAATATTTAAATCCACTATTAAAAAGAAATTATTCAAAAAAAGGGTATTTCGGCATTTAAATAATGATAAAAATCCCTAGAACTAATTTATATATTGAAAAAAATGACATTTTCTCGAATTTACATTTTAATTACATTTAAAGTTTGGAGTTATAGTTTTATTTTTATTTTTAGGATACTTTGATGAATTTAATAAATACGAGCAGTACCAATATTTATTACTAAATGTCCATTCTTATACAATGTTATTAAATTTTGACATTTTGATGAACATTTCAATTTTTAAATTTTTCTATTTACCGACATTTTTTATTTTAATGGTATCCTTTAATTTTATTTTTCGACATTTTTATTTATTTGTTTTCTTTATTTAATTATTGTCCGATATTTTGTATTTCTTATTTTATTAAATCGTATTCGCTGTTTTAAGGAAAAATCGTAGCGTAGTCGACTTTATCTATTATTATTTTTTAACTACTAGTATGTTTTTTCATATATTAGGATGCTGTTAGGCAGGGTTTGTTTATCTACCTGTTTAATATGTTATATTTTTTGCAATGTTTGATATAAGGTTTTTTAAATGCGGTGATAGTATATTACTATACATGCTTGTCAAATATTATTATAATGTATTTTAATTGTTGACGTTTTTCAAGTCTAACTAATGTTGTATAGCTAAAAAACAAAGACTACAAAGTAAATTTAATTTAAAGCGATAGAGTGAGGGAGTTAGACATAGATAACTGAAATGCGGTTACATAACTGAAAGGGAGAGGGTGTGGATAGTGAATTTTTACAACTTTCAGAGATTGTATGTCTCAGATTTCTATATAAAGCCGACACTTACGAATCTTTTGCTGCACTAGAGGGTCTTGGTACATTGTTAGGATGGTACACAGTAGGCGATGTAGCATTTCTGGGGTTTCTTGATAAAAGTGTTAAAAAGTCTTTTGTCAAGGTTCGCACGTTCAACAGCTGAGAGATGCCTGTTTTAGTTAACACCGTTAGTATATTGAGGTGAACTGAAACAAAGCTAGATGCCGTAGACTGAATAGTCCGTAAGCTACTGATAGCATGTCGAATGCACCACCTACGCTTCGCATTCCTCGAAAATTTCTAACACGTGACTTTCTTATCGTTAAAAATCTCGATAGTCGTGAAGTAGCTATAGGATTTTAGAGAATACCTCCATAAGTAGATTCTAAAATCGTGGGAATGTGTATGGGTGATCAAGTGATTAAAGGCCTGTTTTATGCAGACGATGCTGTACTTTTAGGCTCTACACCATTGGAGCTACAGACACAGGTTACAATTATGGAAGGTGATTGTAAAGAAAGGGGCTTACATATTTTGAATGAGATGAAAACCAAAGTTATGATATTTGAAAGAGAGGAAGTGAGAACGGATGTAAAGAAAGTTTGGTTTTTTGAAATTAATTGAAAGAAAGTGTTAAAATGCGAAAGGGCATGCTCCTCTGGTTCGGGCATGTGGAAAGACTGACAGATGAAAGATTGACAAAGCAGATATACAATGTGAATGTGGATGACATTCCACGATCAGATCACTCAGATATTATCCGAGGGTGGTGTCAATAGTTTCCGAAACCGGCGTGCTTGTATGAAAAGGGTAATGAATATAAAGGAAGCAAAATAAATTTGTCAGGATCGTGAGGTCTGGCACTCGTTACTCTCTGCATACCCCGTAAGGGGCTTGGATCAAAGATAGGTATGATAGGTAGATAGGTATGTATGCAAAATCGTCGTGTCAGTGGACCCTGTTTCCTTAGGAAAAGCATACAGGCTCATCTAAATATATGAAAGAGTATGACGAGTATACATATAAACCTACATGATTCCATCATCTTTTTTGTAAATCTGATGTTCATACGTTAGCGTCCGTACCTTAGTTACGATTCGGTGATCTTTTTGATGAAACCGAAGGCGGTGCTTATGTGATAGTTGACAACTCTGGCAAGGCGACTAGCGGAAATTATTAATTATGAATTACACAACAAGTTGACAGGCCAAAGTTTACCTAAAATTATAACTCCGATCCGAACTCTGAAAACGTTGTTCCTAAAATTATATCTCTCTCTCCCTCTCCCTCCTCTCGCTCTGTGTGTCTGACATGATCGACACGGTTCTTTTATAGCATTTATGGAGATCTGTCCAGGTAATCAAGGTCACCAGCTCACTTTTCGTAAGCATCTGAACGGACATCAGACACATGATGAATATTTATATCACTATGTAATAGCGACATTTAAAATATTATTATTTATGAGAGACCGTACAATTAAAATACTAACGAATGCTTATACAACTGAGCTGGTCTTGTGATGGACCTTGAAGATAAGGGAGGTAACCCTGGAATGCCTACTGATAAAACCATCTTGTATAGTTAATAGAGATCTGTCCAGGTTATTAAGGTCACCAGCTTTGCAGCTTTTTCATAAGCATCTTAATTGATATCAGACACATGATCGATATTTATATCACTATTTAATAATGATATTTAAAATATAATTAAATTTATGAGAGACCTGAAAGTTAAAACACTAACGAATGCTGTTACAACTGTACTGGTTTTGTGATGGATCTCAAAGATAAGAGACGTAACCCTGCAACTAGATCTATTCTTATTTTTGATGGCAATGACTTGATGACAAGGAGTTGATGATTTTAATGTAAGATGGCTGATGGATTATAGTTTAAAAGTTAAGATATTATGTATGTTTCGTAATCTTTGCAGTTCTCCTACAGCACTTTATAGGAGAGAGATTTTGTAAGTTTAACTAATTGTTTATGTGTGTGTGTATAAGTGACTGTTTCTGGAATGGAATGGAATCAATGAAACTCCTCTCGAAGTTTCATTGATTTTTTTAATTTTAAGATTATTATACTATTATTTAAAGTCATATCTACCGGCCGTAACCGCACCCGCCAAACTTAGGAGAGCCCGTCACGTCCTATACATTGACATACATTTATTTTCTTACATAGTCGACTTCGATACTTCTGTTACTGGTCAACATAACATTCAAGCGGATACATAATAAAATAAACAATATCAGCAGTAGCGATCATTTCATGCCAAAAATAACTTGGTTAATTATAAACCGATATGCAACCAGAACAAGAAAAAATGTAGTCTAACACACGCAATATATTTTTTATTGCCAAAAATATGATATTAAAATGAATTTAATCTTTGATCCCCGATAGGATGTGCGTATAAGTGACTGTTTCTTAATGGCATCGTAGCTCCTAACCATGATGAGATCAACGAAACTCCTCTCGAAGTTTCATTGATTTTTTAATTTTAAGATTATTATACTATTATTTAAAGTCATATCTACCGGCCGTAAACGCACCCGCCAAACTTAAGAGACCCCGTTACGTCCGGATTACACCGGATCCAATAACCGCGGCAAACGCGAGCCTCCCAATACAACAACACAAACTCACAGGACAATAGGACTCAAAAGCCCGCAGAGGAGAAAGGGCTTTTAATCTTGCTCACCCCATCATGATGAGGACGCAGCAGGTACAGAAGTACTTGTCGCCACTGGAACCTCGAAGTCGTGTACTCCGTGTCTCCGTGCACCACTTCTGACGGTTTACGACTCGCTTCTGAGTGGGCTGCGCGTTGGGGGTCGTGAGATCAAGCGCAGCTGGGGCAGTGGATGTGCGCGAAAGATTTTTAGCCCCGGTACCTGGCGAAGTGTATAACACCGTATGGTTTTAGTCGGTAAGAGTCCAAGATAACCCGTTACTTGCTCATAGAGTGGCGTGTATCCATAAGAATTTCCACGCGTTTAAAAAACAGTTCTTAAACACAGCGCTTAATATCTAAATTTAAATGGTTCTAAGGATAAGGATCAAAAATTAAATTCATTTTAATTATATATTTTTGGCAATAAAAAATATATTGCGTGTGTTATACTACATTTTTTCTTGTTCTGGTTGCATATCGGTTTATAATTAACCAAGTTATTTTTGGCATGAAATAATCGCTACTGCTGATATTGTTAATTTTATTATGTATCTTAACATCCGCTTGAATGTTATGTTGACCAGTAACAGAAGTATCGAAGTCGACTATGTAAGAAAATAAATGTATGTCAATATGGGTGGTAGACCGCAATCGTTGTTCAATTTTGAAGCAGTAAATATATTTTGTTACAAGTGCTAAGATTTTTTTTATTAGATAAAGCTTACAGTATGTTATTATGTTTAATAAATATCTACAACACTCAATATTCATTGAGTGTTACCGAAGTTTATTAACCGTAATTGACCGAGATCATTTAAAATATTTGGGACTTGTTTAACTAAACACCGTCTAAAATTGTTATCCAACCAATAACTTCCTACACTTGGTTGACATAGCAGCACTATATTGTTAAGAATTCAATTTTAGACAGTTTTTGAATTTAAATAAAATACGTGCTTCGCGACTGTTTGATTTTTTTGTTGTGGTCTTACCGTTTTGTAAGAATTTTACCTAGGGTAAGTTCACCTCTTCAGTCCACAGTCTAGTGCTCGTCTATTTCGTAGAAAAATTAAGTACACTAACTAGCCACTGAAATCTAAAACGTTGCTGCCTATAATACAATATATTAGAGGTACACACATACACACAAAAAAACCGTACGTATAAGTTTTTAATGTTTTAAGTGTAACTAACGATGTGTATTTGAGGTGTAAGCAATACCTCGAAAATGAATAAAATGATTCAATAAATGATGATTTTTATTGAGCATTGTATTTTCAAAAGTTAAAGTGAGGTGGACGCGAACTAGCATACCAATTTTTTGAATTTGCCAGTTTGCGTCCACAGTGGATGCAAACTCATCTTACTATCTCTAAGTTAATCCTTTATTTTAATATACATTCGTGAGCAAAAAAATCGACTCAGCACGCATACTCGCGGTTAAAACCTTCTAGCAAAAAATCTAAAGCTCTAATTCAATTTCTGATTTTAACATCGCCAAGCTGTTAGTTTTAGCTTTAAAATGAGTGGTCTAGCTTGTTATAAAATTAATTTTGTTGACAAAGAAAAAATAATTAATGATAGAAGTTCTATCCAATGAAACGAGGTGAAAATTAAAAATGAGAAAATACCAGCTTAAATACGTCAGTTGAACGCCAATGAGGGCTCGATTTCTCAGCGATGTGCTCACAATGAATCGGTCATCTCTGTCCGATGTGCACCGTTTCCTTCCGGAACCGGGTCTTCGGTTAAAGTTACCGGTCTCCTGGTAACGACGATACACTCTGGAAACAGCAGACTGGCTCATGTTCAGCGTACGTGCCACATCACGCTGACTCTGGCCTTGTTGCAGTAGGGTGACCGCTTGAGCGGCTTCATCACTTGTTGTGTCCATTTTCAGGTGGAATTCTTGTTCGTAGATAACGGAGATGTGTATCGGTTGACGTTTGACGGCTAACTGATAAGGGTGGGTCAGGTAAATGACCTTTTATATGGGCCAGGAACCCTTAATTAGCACTATTGTAAGCGTGCGTAAAAAGGGTTGTTATTGATAAGAGCATATTTTTGGCTTATCTGAGCAATAAATACCACAATATTTACATCATTACAAAGCTAACAATAGTAGCTTCAATATTTTACTAAGAAAAATATATTTTGTCGCTTAGTTTTTTTGTCGGTGACTTTTGACTCAGTCACCTGAGTCGATTTTTTTGCTCACGAGTGTAGAACCATGGGGATTAATTTCTTTTACTATTTTTATTTATGCTTATTAAAACTGCCAATTTGCGTTAACATAATTGTAATACTAGAAAAGGATACAGATGTCGAAATTCACCTGCATGCAAACTGGATGGATGGATATAAACAAACATACATACCTTCACGCCAAGTACTTCACGGAGTAGGCAGTGAGTATCAAGTGCCAAAATTAAAAAGCACGTAAGTTAATAAGTATCTTCGTCCCCGCATCACCGATAATATTGACAGAGGTACATCTAGGGTACCAAAATTAGTCTGAGATACTTAGTCCTACAATGTGATAGATAGCAGATCTATTACCAACCGGGCACATGTTCTGTCCCGGGTGATAATTTTTTTATTAGAGAGGTCATCGAAAAAGAACACGGCTCTCGTGGTGGTAAGAGATAACCATGGCCTATAGATACTATAGACATTACATGTGCGTGTCATTATGGCAGAAGGAATAAGTAAAGAGATGGATTTTTCCCCGTGTTGGTCCGGGCTTCTTTGTAGAATAGATCTGCCTTCCTTGCCAGGCAGCTCGTAAAAGGCGAGCAAAGGCTCACCGTCACTAACAACGTGAATTCTGACTAGGTGGTAGAGTTTAACAGCGACTCGCCCGGATTGGTACCACCGCCGTACCTATTCCTGCCGCCATAACGTCATGACGTGTTCCGGTTCGGAGGGTAAGGTAGCCGGTAAACTTACTTTTGCTCGAAGCCTAACATCCCGGCCCCAGGTTGGCAACGCACCATTACCACCTTTGGTGTCTCTAGGCGGTGTGAATTTCTTATCATCAGGAAATCCGTCTGCATGTTTGCCTTCCAATATCATAAAAAAAAATCCTTACTCGGAAAAATTGCTGCATAGCACTCTATCACCAGTGGTCTTGTCAGTAACACCCTAAATTGTAACCAGTACTCCACTTACATTTGAACCTGTACTCCACTTACATTTTAACCAGTACTACTCTTACATTACAAATCAGTAGGAAGAACAATTTCGGGTTAAGTACTTTAGTCGAGCTAATATGGACCACGATAGATATATTTCGAGCGGGAAATTTATTTTTATCTGTATAATTTTCATTTATTAACAATAAGATTAACTGAAGATAAAACTAACGTTTCTGATCAAAAAACACGCTTCACGGAATTTAATACGTGCCCGGTTGGTGATAGGCTTGACACCTATCACAACGTGAGACTTGGTGCCTGCGGATAGTCATGGGTGTCTTAATTGTGCCCCTTCCTAGCTCTTTGGAGATATGGATGTGAAGATACTTTTACTACGAAGACAAAAATTCGTTCAAAAACTTTTTATAAACGGGGTACAGCAAAAAAATTAGTTACATTTTTCAGAGTTTTTCTGAAGTTAACACTTAAGGGAGTAAAGTACTCTCAACTTGTTGGGATGTCCCAGTTCTTGAGGTGCCCAAAATAAATTTTGCATTGTGATAAAAGTTCTTCATCATCGTTATCAAATTTGGACTCATCCGTCCACAAGACTTTTTTTTAAAAAATGGGTCTTCGATTTCAGCAATAAGTATAATTCTGCAGAAATCTAATCTTCTCTGTCATCTCTGTCTGTCCTGTCTGTCTATCATCGAAGACCTATTTAGTTACCTTACGATCACTGTTGGCTATTAAGGTCATAAAGAATTTTATTTATCATGCAAAAATTCAATAATGACAAATTATGTGACTAACACATTTTAAAATATCTAATCTCTTAGCCGAAAAACCGGAAAAAATTATAAAAAAATGAGTTAGAATGTCTTGATATCGGTTAGGCTTAGCATAGGATGGTTCTTAGTCAAATAAATCAGAAATGATAGAACTATACGTCCTTAACGGATCTAGGTTGACCAACCCTGTAACCCTGTAAGTGTAAGTATGTATTTATTTATTTAATACTTTATTGCACTTAAAAAGCTAAAACATACAAAATACAGGAGCAGTTAAATGCACAAAAGGCGTGCTTATCTCTAACTACAAACATTTCTTCCAGCCAACTCAAAAAAGTTGGAGCTGTGAAAATAAAATGGAAGGCATCGTGTACAAATAACATTTGTATACTTAAAACAAATAAAACATATGTATAATAATCAAGTGTGCAAAAATTAAAAAGGTACAGCTATCATTATTAAAATATCTTTGTAGGGTATATGAGTTAGTTATTGTGTTATCAAAAAGTAACATGTATGTTCGGGTGGAGTCTTTGAACTCAGTTTCGAAGTCGATATCTTCAAACTATTGAGCTGAAATTTTATATACACGTGTAGTTCGGATGAACTATGTATATGTATCGAGTGTATTACTTATCATATTAAATTATATCATGTTGTCTTAGTTGTACATCGGATTGTATTTATTAATCAAGTATTTGTTTTAGCTATTATTTAAACCATTTGTTTTTGTCATAAAGTAATTGCCGGTACTGATATTGTTAATTTAATTAACTGAATATCCGCTTGAATGTCATGTTGACCGCTAAAAGAAGTATTGATGTCGACTAAAAAACTTTATAAATAGTTTCGTTGTGGCAAGATGGCCACAGTCGTCGTACAATTTTGAATCAGTAAATATATTTGAAGATATAAGCAAGATTTGTTTTGTTGGAAGACCTCAACAAATCAGAAGAGGGATACTAAGTCTGCACATATGCAGACTTACAACTTGCGTCTACATTGAAAATGGCTGTCTTTGGATTATTGATCTGGTGAGTGTTACACTACAAATTTATCCGATTTTTTTTTCTCTATTTCGTATATTCCGACTGACCAAGAACCAAAATGTTATTTTTCTTTTTAAATATTAAATAGTCTCAAACATAATGTGATTTTAACCTATTAGTTTCGTATTTTAAAATATTTAATAGCGGTAGTCTCCATATTTTTGGATTTCAAATTTTTAAGAATCGATTGTTCTATAAAGTAAATTTTATAATGTCGTAAGCAGTGTAACGGTTAATTTTGAAAAGTTATGGCAGTTTTATCTCAGCAACGGATTCCGAAACTAGTGTTTTTCATGTTTCGAAAACTGCATTTACTTGAAATAACCATTTTTAATTAAATAAGTAACTTATTTTATCAGTCTTTTTTTTAAATACCCACAAAACGTGATCAAGAATATTAATTGTATAACTTCCGAGGTACAACTGCGGTACTTACGTGGCATATATGATACTCGGTTATACGGATTTTTTCAGAAAAACTGGCGTAAGCTGGGAACAATGCGAGTGCTACTAGATGCGAGCGCTATTAAGAATATAGGCCGCTGACCTTGGAGCGATGCTAGCCGATCCTGAGTAGCTACACTGCACTGCACTGCACTGCACACAAGTCCCCAATTGGAAATGGAATTGGCAATAGGAATGTAATGGAAAGGAAATGGATATGGAATGAAAAACATCTACTGCGGTCCAGGGCACATTCACGCAGCCACACAACCAGTAAAACGGAACCTTGGCTGAACGAGATGGTGGACTAGTCGGTGACACCAGCGCTTCTTCGATCATTAGACTTTCTCTGGATTCGGTGAGTTGTAAGCTTAACAGAGCTAAGCTCGCTGATATTGTCGGCCGTTGTAGTCAATGATTATAATGGACGTACAGTAGAAACTACCTTCAAGTCATCTTAAATGGTTTGCGCCACCTTTAAAAAGAAAGTAACGACGAATTTAACTTATTTTAGTTGTTTCGCCTATTTCCCATATTTTTTAAAAAAAGGTCGTTGTTACCCCGTGCAACTATTATAAAACAATCTTGTTTTACTTCATCAGGAATACTAATGAATTCTTAATTAACTTCGAGTTAAAACTGCGGTACTTACATGGCAAATATGATACTTGGTGATGCGGCTTTTTTCCAGAAAGACAGGCGTAACCTGGGTACAACGCGAGAGCTACTGATGGAGAATTGAGGCCGCCGACATTGGAACGCTGCTAGCCGATCCTGAGTAGCTGTACTCAAGTCCCAAGAGGCAATGGAAGTGAAAACATTTACTACGGGTCCAGTGCACATTCACGCAGCAACACAAAACCTCGGCTAAACGAGATGTCGGGTGAGTCGGTGACAACAGCGACACCAGCACATATAGGTTTTCTTTGGATTCGGTGAGTTTTGAGCTTAACAGAGCTTAGTTCTTCGATAGTGCAAGCAGTTGTTGAGAAAGAATCAGTATTAAACAGACGGTATTTAATTCCCGGCTGCCGGCAACTTTGTCTTGCCGTCTCTTATATTTTCGTTAAAACTTTTTCTGTGGAATAAGACCTTAGATTGGTCAGTGTGTTGGACGACAAGTTTCGAATGTGTTGTTAGCTAAATGAGATAAATTAAGCGATTTCGGGGAGTTGTTATGCTGTTTTTGTGAATTCTGATGTATGTCATGGAGAAAATGTCAGTATTGTGTCAGTTAGTGTTCGGTTATTATTAAAAGGGCCAGTATGGACCTCAAAGTTGGTACAAAATCTTATGCAGAACATTGCCAATGCAAGTGTGGAGATAGCATTTCAAGTCAATGTGTTTGTTACAGCTGTATACGATTAATAAAAATAGCGTTCCTAAATGTGCATATTTTTAGATTGTTGAAATTTCTTTATGCTTGATTTGTTAGAATTATCAATCTAGTGATCCGGCGTTAACGCTAAATACATGAAGTCTACGGTTTTGAATTTTATAAAGCGCCCGATTGGCAATGGCTTTGCCACCTATCACTATGTGGGCTCTAAGTAGTACCTTCGGCTAATCGTGGCTACCTAGGTTACGTATATTTTGGTGTGTGCTATCTCTATCTCTACAGTAATATGGACATGAAGAGGTTAACTTGATTTTTCAAATATTCACACAACAAACTCAAGCAAACGGGTAAATTTTAATGATTCATTTGGCAAACATGGGGGCTAATATTCACTAAATAATTATTGCCCAAGCAGAAGGTGGCTGCGCACCGATATTTCTTTAAGCAAACTTAATAATGAAATAGTTTTGGTTTAATTGAATCCCATTTTTTTTGCTTGGGTTAAGATAGCGAAAGGTATTGTGGTCACAAAGGTAATCGGTTTACATGTTAAATTCAAACTTTGTTACCCACCCTGTTGTTTATTTTGTAAAGTATAAAGATTTGGATTCGAAAAAAAAATAGATTAAACTAAGAGACGCACATTTGTTATGTTTTGTCCTATTAATTTAATATCAAACGCAGATTGAAATGTCTGCTGAATATTCACTTAGTTTGGGGGCAGAGAGCCAAATAATTTTGTAGGTTTTAGGTAGCAGGAAATTTGGCTAGTTTTCGAAAAAAAAACCTTCGAAAGAAAACAAGGCTTTTCGCAGCTGTCCACACAAATTACTAAGTAGACGACGATACGGTTGTTTTTATTTTCCACTTACATGCCATATGGTGTTTTTGGAACACAAATCCCATTATTATATTGATAGAGAGTCGCAATCGTGAAATCCAGAGCAGACACGCCTCTCCCCAAAGCAGTAAGACGTGATATATTTTAAATAATCGAGAAGTGCGTATCTTGTTAAAAACTGGAATATTACTTGCGATGCATGACTTGATAGACTGTCTGCTTAATTAGATATTTTATTTATTTACTATCTTATAACAATTAATTAAACACATAACACAATAACGTGAATGAGATAAAAGGTAATGGTAGTAAGAAATTTGAATTTTCAAAATTTAAAATGGTATCAAATGTGACAGGAACGTACGTTAGAATTTGGATACAAACAATATTCCAGCGGATAGCACAGTTTGAGAGTGTAAGAGTAAAAAAATATAAACGTTTCTGGCTTTTCTTGGTAAACTATACATGTTCTCTTAACGTTATCAGCTTTACAGCTGTTGAGTTTTATTTTCTCATATTAGCGAACTGTACTCAACTTCCATAAAGGAAGGATAAAAGAAACTAAGGAATTATTGTAGATTGCGAGAGACCGTTTTATAGTCTTTAAGAAAGTTAAGACTGGTGTGTTTATATATTTTTGAAATGAGCTCATTTTCTTGTAGTTTGTTTACTAAAGCAATGCCTTCGATTTTGCCATGCAGTACAGGGTTGTCGGGTCTGATAGGACTCAATAATTTATTTTCTTACCAAGAACGAGTAGTTTATTTACTTAAGCAATGCTTTCGATTTTGCGATATAGTACAGGGTTGTCAGGTCTGATAGGACTCGATAATTTATTTTCTTACCAAGAACGAGTAGTTTATTTACTAAAGCAATGCCTTTGATTTTGCAATGCAGTACAGAGCTGTCGGGTCTGATATGACTCAATAATTTATTTTCTTACCAAGAACAGGTAGTTTATTTACTAAAGCAATGCCTTTGATTTTGCAATGCAGTACAGAGCTGTCGGGTCTGATAGGACTCGATAATTTATTTTCTTGCCAGGAACGAGTAGTTTGTTTACTAAAGCAATGCCTTTGATTTTGCAATGAAGTACAGAGTTGTCGGGTCTGATAAGGACTCGATAATATTAAAGTTCGTACGTAGTGTTATGATACATATATTCATTACGTGTTCTTGAGAGGGCTTCCTTCGCTGATGTTTAAACTTCACTCATTCTTGGGTTGCGTGAATTTTCAACCAGGCAAAGTTTATTTTTCGATGTTTCTCAAAGCTCAAAGCGAGGCGTGGACCAATAATCTTAGTCTTGAATAAAGTCGTAGCTGTATATAGTAACCCAGTTCTATTGGACACATCGATGTCAACGGATATAGGATGTTTTGAGTGGCAGATAATTGTATTTACTCGTACAATAGTAGTGATGTGTTATAATTAAAACAATTTCGGTGCAATAGTTCTGTAAGAAGTTCTTGTTTGACTGTTGTCAGTTGTTGGTAGGTTACCTAGATTTAATCGGAGAAAATCATTCTACTTAGTTGCAGATATTAAAAAAAATACCAGCGCGGTAGTAAACTAAACTACGAAAGTGTGTTTTGAGGGCTGGGGCTTGCTTATGTGTATAGACGTACGATCTATTGTGAGATGGTCCTAATTCTAACCGGCCGGAAGTAAACACTAGTTAGTACCTGATAATTTCTTTTTATTAAGTTTTATCACTTGCTGGTTATGCTGAAATGACAGCGGAGATTAAAAATGACAGTGTGGTTTCAATTAACTTGATAGTTTTCTTAAGAATTCGACTAGCAAATACAGAAAGAACTAGATAAATTCTTGCATTTGTAACTGAAAGTTAACGCTTTAAATAAGGATAAGTACACCCTTAAAAGTGCCTTTAAGTAGTAAAAAAAAATCGTACCTTATTATAATCAAGGTCTCAAGGGACTTGTACGATATTCTAACATTGGTTTAATAAATAAAATAGTAATAAGCAGCTTAACGTTATCATAGTTTCAAAGTGTGTGTAAAGTTAACTACTAGTTTGTTTGAACTATATCGCGGTATCGGCTTCTGCGTAGTGGCAACCTTAATCATTTAGTTATTGTGATTTCAAAGTGATCGCATCTGGTGCCATATCTCTGATAAAAGGTTTCTAATATTTCTAATGTTAGATGGTTCGAAGGAAAATATCCACATTAGTGTCCTCTTCATTTTTGTATCATAATTATTATGATTATGGTTTGATTGTCATGGACTGTAAAGTTTTGTTGTTTCAAAGTGATGAAAATTTGTGATGTATTGTTAGAACAGTTTTCTGTTAAAATTAGTAGCAGCGACAGAAGGATAGTATTTCGACATTGATATCATGTGGTTACACAGTACCACACTGTTCCCATTTTGCTAGAGGTTCTATGATAGTGGTGACTTCTACCACTGTGCTCAGCTTATTTGAATGTGATTTTCAGGTACAAGAAACTTATACCACAGTTTCTAGCTTATTTGAATGTGGTTTTAAGGTAGTAGAAACTTGTACCCCAGTCCCTAGCTTATTTGAATGTGGTTTTAAGGTAGCAGAAACTTATACCACAGTTCCTAGCATATTTGAATGTGGTTTTAAGGTAGCAGAAACTTATACCACAGTTACTAGCTCATTTGAAAGTGGTTTCAAGCGAGATGAGGCTTGTACTACATAAATTAGTAGATTATTTATTTTTACTGTAAATGTTTAGACAAGATTTTTGCTATTTTAATTAAATTTTAAAACTGAAGTTATTACTTTTATATACACATTGAAATATGTTCGTCAGTACTCCTAAAATAGTAAGACATTTTAAAGAAGTAAATATTTTTTTTTTTGTTACTTTATTTTTTATTACTTTTAAACGGACATTAAACTTTTTTTAGTATAGGTGAAGATAGAATGTTATTGATATTTTGAGAAGCAAATAGATTTTTTTTTCACTTTTAAGGAGTTAATGCTAATAAGTAGTTATTATTTTAAAAAGGACGTCTAGTTATTTTGTTAGCAAATGTTAAAATATGTTTCTGATAATTAAAGAGGTAAATATTTAAAATTTATTTTGCCACCTTAAGAAGGCTGTCCTAATTGTTATTAAGTATTTCAAAACGGATATTAAATTATTTTGTAAGTAATTGTTGTTGATGTTTAAACTGTGTGTATTTGATATTTTGATATACTAAGATAGTATTTCTTGTCACTTAGTCAAATCATTTGTTATTACGTTAAAACGAACATCGAATTATTTTATTAGTAAACGTTAAAACATTATTACGTAAACATAAAAGCTATTACATAAACGCAAGATATGTAGTGCAAAAAAAAATCATCTGAAAATACTATGTCAAATCATTATTATTAATAATTAAACAGCTCATTTGTTTCTAAGAAATACAAATGACAAAGTGGTAACCTCTGTTCCGTTGTATATACAATCTGAATCATCTAGATCTTATAAGATGTTAACAATTTTAATATGTATTAAATAAAATCTTGTATACCTAATATAATATAATTTATCATTAGGTTACGACCACCACTCGTTTTCATCTGTTCATTTAAAGAAATACGATTGAGAGACCTCTCCTTATGTGAATATGGCTTTGACGAAGGAACTGTGGAACATGTATTCTTCAACTGCCCTAACTTTTGTCTGATATAAATCCATCATTTATTAAAGTCTTCAGCAAATACCTAACTAATCTATATATATAAAAATCAATGCCACTTTTCGATGTAATCTTATAACTCAAGAACGGTTTCACCTAGCCAAAACAAATGTTTAGGCTTTGTTCGGACTATTTAGTAATCAAACATAAAAAGAGCTCATTACAGTTACATAAATAATATTGAATTGGTTTGAAATGGTTGAATAATTCCATTGGTTTTCATGCTAGCACCTTTTATGAAATACAAGAATTAAGAAGTGTGTCAAAAGGGATTAGACAAATTTTCCCAAAAAAATTGCTTTCTTTTTCGGTTAGTTCATGTTTAAAGTTTCAATTTTGGTCTATGCCCATTAATTATTTTGTGTGATTTTTTATAAGCTACATTTTAAAACGTTCAAAAGTGGAAAAGTATTGAATTTAAAAAAAAATGGATTTCAAAATTCCATTGAGTAAAAGCGTCTTCAAATTGGTAGATCTAAACATTTCCCTACTTTGTTGAAGTAAAAAAAATCTACACTTTTACGTAGCCACCTTTTGTGGCCTTAGCCCTCTACGTAAATTCTCTCTGCAAAAGTCCAATTTTCTTAATGGAAATCCTTTCTGCTTTTGCAGGGTTATGAAGGAAACTGGCTATTAACTCCAATAATTAGATACCAACCACGTTCATAAGTAAACAATTTTAGACCCATAAATTTGAAATGATTTGTGTTTCTTTTATATTTTCAGGACCCCGTTTACCAACAACTCAAGTAAACAATACAATGCAGCTTTATAATATTATATAATATAATAGAAGCTATAATGTGATTAATGTGAAGTTTGAATAAAATAGGTTGAGCGGTTTTTAATTTATCACATTTTTTGTAACAAATAAATTCAATAAATGACGGATCATATTTTTGTTAATGGGTATTTTTAAGAGAAATTGAAATTTTTCTAGATGGGAATTGTGCTGTCATATTGAAACTTTTTTCAGTTGTTTTTTTTTTTGTTTTGTTGTATGTTCCAACATATTTTTTTAACGTACCGGGCCGCTAGTAACAATATAAATATCTAACCATTGGCAAATCAAGTGATTGCATATTTCTAACACTGTGTATATTTATTGTAGTAATGAGAAGTTCTGCGTGTACTACAAAATATATAATCTGTTGGTGTCTGTATTTTGGGTTTTTCTCAGCTTTGAAACCGTAAAACAAAGAAGCTCTCCTGTGTCTTTCACCACAAGACATTGGCGGAATTATTGTGCCTGACGCAATAAAGGCCTTATGTAAAAAAAAAGAGTCAATATATTTGCACAAGTGGCCAAGTTCTCCGGTTATGGCTTCTATAGGCGAAGATTTCCTTTTAACTTCAGCTTCTTATAAAAAAAATGGTTGAAAAATCAAAACATTACAATAACTGCCATAGTTTGAGCTCAGGTACTATTATTAAGTGTTGTAGACGGTTGCAAATGTCACATGTCTTCCAAAAAGGTTAACTTGGCGGAAACTTTTTTCTATCTTCCTTATATTCTTAAAGTTAAATCTATGGTTTACCAGTGTTTATCATGTAGAACCCCTATTACAAAATATGTTACTGATTGTCATTGTCATATCTTACGTAGTATTGTATTCTCTTTGTTGTCATACGACGCAAAATAAAAAAAATGCCAACGTAAACTTATTTTGTGTTTATCTCTACTACTAATACATTTAATATTGTTTTTAGTGCAAACTCATAGATTTAATAAATATTAATACATTAATAAATAATAATGTTACATCTTTTTGAGTATAATTTTGATCAAAATATTTTGTGTACCTATATCATCAAATTTTGTTACTCCTTTTAAGTACTAAAATCGAAGTATTTACAATGAAAGATGTATTAAATTTAAGTCTTTTTATTTTATATGATGGAGAAGAATAATAAAATCTTATTTTAAACAACATCTCGTCTGGCTGTAATATGATCTGGCAAAGGGCTATGAAGTTTTTGGCTTACCTACTGTTTGAAAATTTGTTTTTTTTTCAAAATTGCGTTCACTGATAATTTTTTCAAAAATAGATAGCTAATATCAATACAAATTAAAAATATTCTTAGAAAAAAAACTCGTTAAGTGTCACATTCCGAAGATAAAAACAACTAAAGTTTTACTATTAAAGGTTACGCGACTTTGCGAGGTTCAGACAGGTTTACTAAGTTACAACTTTGGGAGATCATATCTTCGAAATGTGACATTTTACGCGTTATTGTCTCAGATTATTTTTTGTTTGTATTGATGTTAGCTATCCATTTTTGAAAGAATTATTAGTGAATGTGATTTTGAAAAAAAAAACAAAATGGCAGACAGTAGGTAAGCCAGGCTTCATACAAAAATCTTGAATGCTCTTTTTTTACTTTAATTAGTAATTTTAATGTATTTCGCACTTTCCTCAGAATTTAAGGCATATTCCAAATTGTAAGATAAGTTACATTACACAAAGTACAAAGGATATGTTAAATTCACTAATTATATTTATCGTATTTTGTACATAATAAATAGGAATAATAATGAACGGCAATGGAAATTCGAACCAAAATTGCAATTAATTATATGATAAGCCTATACAAAATAACTTATTTTATCAACATTTTTAAATAATTGTAAGTTTTATTAACATTTTCGCTGTGACTTTTCACAAAGGACATCGTCACCATACGGTAAATAATTTTCACATGGTTATTATCAATATTTTATTTTAAGTCATCAAACTTAATTTTGGTTAAAAAGATAAGTGGTTTTTGGGGCAGGTATATGTTGACTCTGAAAAAACTATTTCCTTCCTTTCCCCGTGCTGATCCGGACTCCTTTGGAGAATAGACCATCTGCCTTCCTGCCAGGCAGCTCGCTACCGGTAAGGTAGCCGGTAAACTTACTATTGCTCGAGACCAAACATCCCGGCCTCCGGTTGACAACGCACCAGCCTTCGGTGTCTCTAGGCGGTGTGATTTTTTTACCATCAGGAAATACGTCTGCTTGTTTGCCTTCCATTACTATAAAAAAAGTCTCAAAAAAATTCTTAAGGTATTAATTTATATTTTTTTTCTCTCTAATACATAATATCCATATCTATCGCGTCTTTATTTAAAAATAAATCTTACTTATAATATTCTATCTTAATACCACATTATCACTTCTGTGGTTTAGTGGTTATAGCACTCGACATGACTCCACGAGGACCTGGATTCGATTCTTGGACCGGGTAACCGAAATTCGGGTAGGTATATACGGGCGTGGCGATAACTTTTACAAAGTTTGTAACATTGATTTGAAAGAACTATGAATTAACTACAGTGTGAAGTGAACTTAAAAAAGTAAATTTTAATTGAAATATAAATACTACTATTCCTAAAATGAAATTAAGTACTCCAAAAATATTCTAGTCATTGCGGGTACTGGCAAATCAGCCTCAAGCTCGACTTCATGTTGGTGAGGGACTAAAGTTCCTTAAATATCTTTTATATGAAAATCCTTGCCACGTACCTATATGGCATATGATAGAGATTTCTTTGTGCATGGTTTTCAAACGAACGCACGTTTGTAGCGAAAAAATATTTGAGGTCTAGATAAGCCGTGGACACCCTGGGATTTTTTTTACTGTGCTAATTTAGGCTTATTTAAGTCCTAAGAAAATTACTTCAAAGTCACAATGAGATGGCGGGGACGGAGCTCTAGTGGACCGCTAAAACAGCTTGATAATAGTGCGCTCCATAGTTGTTGATACTGATATAAACATTCTAAACAAGGGCGTTTAATGTGTTATTTATTGTACTGTTGTTATTGTACAAAATTGTAAATAAATATATCTGGTGTAATTGCAATCCGTTACTCGGGCAGTTATTAAACCATGCTTAGGTTTTAGTGGCATTTATATGATATTTCGTAACATTACACTTATTTGAGATCACTGGTATTTGAGATTTTAAGCAATCGTGGTCCGATCGAAAAAACCAGCTGACAAAAAAACGTCAACAAGCGTATGTTTGTTGTGAGCATGTTTCTTAACACGTTGGTTGCATTAGGAGATCGTTCGAATCTCTTGCAAGACTTTTGATTTGTGCGTTGATTAAATCGTCTTGTTTCGCTTCTTGCGGGAGGCTCTAACGTCTAAAGTTCTTTGTGTATGAGTAAGACAAATACACATTCTTGCTTCCTACTTAAAAGCGAACTCAAGTAAATAAAAAATAAAATTAGAGATGGATTAGGTCCCTAACGCACAGAATTAATTTTTTTAGCATTCCTTGCGTTAGGAGACGTGTTGATACTCATGGAATCGTAGGCCTCGTAGACGCAAGTGAGGGAGGGTGGGCTGCGCAGGCGCTTCGTGTCTTGTTTTAGTGTTGTCTCAGTGTCGATATGAGAGGTCGCGCGCACGTTTCGAAAAAGCACTCGCGTATATACCTGCCTGTTTGAATTTTGAAGTGTGTTGATTACTGTTGATAAACAATGAGTTCGTTTAAGAGAAGAAAGTGTAAAAAATCGATTTGTTTTGATGCGATTCCTAATAAAGAAAAACCAACGCCAAATTATACTGCTGCATCGTCCAGCAACATAAAAATATTGGAAAATGTTCAAATTTGCCCTCCATTGCAAGATAGTGACAGTGACTCAGATTATGAAATATTTGATGTTCCTAAGAAGAAAAAGATGAACCTTTCTAAGCTGGAGCACACTTCACTAAGTAATGAAAATATACATATCAGTCCATGTACCGGAAAACAATTTATTGTGCTTCAGAATGTTCAAAAGACGATATTCAGTACAAACAGTAATAATAATAACACGAATACTTCACCGACTACACCTACTGGTCTTATCACACCTACTCGTAGATTTCAGTGTACTGTATCTCGCAACCATGGATTATCTTCTCCTACTTCGTACTCAGAAACATCCAAAACTAGTGGTAAACTTTCTCCTGTCTTTTTGAATGCTTTATGTACATCAAGCAGGTGCTCGTCTTTGAATAATATTTCATGTTTGACCTTATTACCTCTAGAACTTGATGAGAATAGCATGCAAAAATTGATTAAAGCAACTGTAAACGAAAGAATAACCATAAATAACGCAAACAATAGTCCATTTACTTTTGAGTGTACTTTTGAAGATGAAAAAACCACTGATGACGAAAAACTAGCAAGACAAACGTCTGAATGCACTAATAATTCACAGGAAAATTTAAAAGAGATAAATATTGTAAAGCAACAGGAAAATAATAATATAATAAAAGAAAATATAGACCAGAATAAGCAAAATAGAAGTCAAGAAATACAAGATGAACAAAAAGAAGAACTAAAACAGGACTTAGAAAATAAAGAATTACCAAAAAATGCTCAAAACCAAGTAGTACAGAAAAAACATCAAAAAAAACCACAGCGAACACAGCGAAAAAAAATTCACATTCACAAAAAAAGGAAAAGGAAGACCAGGACGTAGAAAACCAAGAAATACAAGTAAAAGCTCAAGATCAAGTATTATAGCAGAAAAAACGTGAAAAAAAAAGGAAGAAGAAAGACAGTATGCGGAAAACCAAGAAATGCAGGAAGGCGATCCAGAGACAAATGCAGCAAATGATACAGAAACTGAACAAATTGGTTCAAATGCAAGTGATGATTTAAGTGAAAATCTCTCATCTGATATAATATCTGAAGATGAAGATACATTAGAAAATATGCCAGAAAGTGAGAGTGGACAATTAGAGGGTGAGAAAGACTGGATTGACATTCCTGACCATGACGTATTGAACTTTGATGAGAGCACACTTGAGAGCGTGACCAATATCCCTATTCGTAATAAATTGCCCGCCGAGATTTATAATTTATTTGTATCTGACGATATTGTTGATAAGATAGTGGAAGAAACGAATAAATATGCAGTAAAATGTTTATTAGAAACCGAAATGACAGCAAAATCACGCTCTAAAGCTTGGAAACCTACAGACGCAAATGAAATGCGTCAGTTTTTCAGTGTCATACTTACGATGGGCTTAAACAAGGTTCCATATTTTCACGATTATTAGTCAAAAAAATGCATTTACAGAAATGAATACATATGCTCTCTCATGGGAAGAGATAGATTTATTTTGCTTTTGAAGTTTTGGAATTTCAGCGATGAAAGAAATGATACTGGGGATAGACTCTATAAAATTCGACAAATACTTAATATGTTAAATAATCGTTTAAGAGAAATTTTAACGCCCGGCAAATGTATTGTGATAGATGAATCGATGATTCCCTGGCGTGGGAGACTTATTTTTCGCCAATATATAAAAAATAAATCACATAAATATGGAGTGAAGTTATATAAACTATGTACTCCGGAGGGATACACTTTCAAAACCATAGTATATACAGGTAAAGAAGGAAATAGCAGAGAAGTAAATCATGGGAAAAATGTTGTCATGAAGCTCATAGAGGGGTTAGAAAATGAAGGAAGAGTTTTAGTAGCCGACAACTTTTATTCTTCTATTGATTTAGTAGAGGAACTCATAAAAATGAAAACATTTTACTGTGGCACGCTTAGATCAAATCGTAGAGGGCTTCCCAAACAATTTATGTCTAAAAAATTAAAAAAAGACGAAGTTAAAGGGAAAATGCTACCTACCGGTGTGAAAGTTATAAAATGGCACGATAAGCGTCAAGTTTCAATGATAACTTCCTGTAAAACACATAAAGCCTCTTTAGTAGATACAGGTAAGATAAACAAGAAAACTAATGAAATGATTAAAAAGCCACTGTGCATATTAACTTACAATGATAATAAAAAAGGGATAGACTACTCAGATCAAATGTCTTCTTACTATACGACTTTACGACAAGGTCTAAAGTGGTATCGAAAAGTGATGATGGAATTCTTATTTGGTACTGCACTCTTAAACGCATGGATAATATACAATTCAAATACAGACAAGAAAATGTCAAAAAAAGAATTCACAGAATCAATAATCGAAACATTTGGAGGCCGAAAACTTTCCGAACCAGGTATGATAAACACCTTATTACAACTCATGTCGCAACAAACGTGCTTAGAACCTGTACGTTTGTTGTGACATGGCTTCTAATAGAAAATACAGATACACTCCAGATCATGGCAAAATACCAGACACATACTTGTACCTATCTACTGCATCGTTCACAGCCTTTATGAAGTGTATCATGTTGTATTTTGCCACTTTCTAGAGGAAACACATCTTAATTTTGTTCTTAATACAATTACTTAGGTCCAAGGAGGGATGACCTTCTATTCGATGGTGAGCGTGGTGATGTTATAAAATTGCCATGTTCAACATATCGTCAACGGTTTTTACTCACAAAGGAAGCAAAAATCTCTCTAGAAACATAGGTAACAGTTCCAGACAGCGCGTAAGCTTGGCATCGTCAACTAATTGCAGCACGCTTCGCATGAAACTAAGTGTATGATGCACTCTACTTTTACTATTCGAAATAACAAAAAAATCTTCTGGGATACAATTGAAATTGAAGAGGCTTTTTCCAACTAAAAACTAACGAATTAACTTAAATTCGGTTTTTTTTCTTTGACTGTTTTGGTTTGTTTTGTCTTTGAAATGCTTTGCTTTATTTTTGTGACGATTATTGCCCGAAAGATTTTCGCTTATTTTAAATTACTTTGTTCCTGCATTAGAAAATTTGAAAATAGTTACTTTTATTTATTTATTTTGATTTTTAAGTATATTCAAAACGTGTTTAGTTATTGCTTCCGTACTTTCTTCTGCACAAATTTCAAATGGGGATGTAAATTAAATTCCACCATATTATATCTTTTCAAGCAACAACAGTCTAATAATATAAATACACATACGATACTTAAATATTTTGTTCATTCTTCAGTATAAATAACAAAATTAGATTCCACTGCATTTACTTCACTGATGTGGTTGCATGCTTGCTTATTTATATATTGCATATTATTACAGAATTCCCTGAAGGCAGATGTTCAGAGCATGTTTTCCAACGTGGTAACAAGAAAAGACGTTGCGTGGGTTGCTATATAAAATTACGACGCACATGAAACAGCACTGTCGCTTTTAAAAAAATTGTTAACTAAAAGAATTGTTACCGTTTGCGCGCAATGCAAACAATCTATGTGCTTACCATGTTTTAATGAAAAACATTTTGCAGTTTATAAATAAGCTTCTTAAATAAAACTTTTTCTATCGACGTCTGTCGTTTTATTTTGTTCCCATCACTAGCTGCGCCACATATACTACTTTCTTTGGTTGCGCTAGGAGATACAATCGATACCCAATTTTTTTTTTGGATTTGTACCTTATACCAATGTCATAACAGCCTGCGAACCTGGCAAAATATAGAGCTATAGGCTATTTTTATGGCACATAAACTCAAATGTGTGTCATTGGTTTTTTTTGGAAGATATAAATTATTTTCTAAAAGTATTTTTTAGGAGACCGATTAGGTCTCCAACGCACTGAATTAACAGTTAGTTTAGAGGTGTTTTAGGTCTCCAAAGCACCAGTTGAAAGTTCTTTGAGAATGATGACGCAGGTAACGTGTTAAAGATCATTTATGTAGATATTGGTATATAGATGTATTACAACTTACCAATATATACAAACATTTAACAAGTATTTTAAAGAATGATAATTTATGTCATCATATTCTCAAACCTTGGAAAAAAGCACATTTAGATATGATTGTTAGTAATTTAAATAATGATAAGGCTACTACTCATATTCTTGGATTATCTGAATTATTATATTATCATTATCTAACAGTGAGATCCGAGAAAGAGTGGGATTGAGAGAAAGTATTGGTGTTTAAACAAGAAAGGGCATACCGTTAACCAAACAACAGTTTGTTGGAATATCAATAACTAAATATGTGGTAACCGTAAGAAAATTTGCACTTCGAATAGTTTTTAGTAACTGCGTTGTACAACAAGGTAGTAATTTAGGGCCATTACTTTTATATTTATATAAATAAACTAATTGTCGCCCTCTTCATTTCTAAAGACCAACTACTTTGTTTTCAAACTGTATGGTGCGCCATCTGTGATCTTTTGTCGTAATCATCAATATATCTGTTTGTGTGTGTCAAATGCATGGTAGTGTGGGTAATGTTTTATTTATTGATTTAATGTACTTTATAAGCATTATTATTGTAAAATATTAGCATTCTGCTCTTCTCCTATACATAAACTATAAGTGTGCCAAATTTTATGCTCCTGCGTCCGCGCAATTTTCGTAAACAGGGGTCCAAAGTTTTGGCATAACGTATTAATATATAGATGATCTGCCTGATACTATTAAGTATGATTTTATTTTATTGGCAAATAATAGTATTATCTCTTCATAGCAAAAAATATTTAAAAGAGGAAACGACTGAAACCTTGTCGAATTTCAAGCTCATTATAAAAATATTGTAAAAACTAGACGTAGCTTTAAATAATACAAGTATAGAGTGTAGTCTTTACGAACTTCCTAGGAAGAACAATTTATAAATTTTATAAATGGAAAATGCGTATTTAGTCGTGTTATAATATAATTGTTAGGGTTGTGTAAGTTTTGAGAATAATTAGAGAAGTGAAAAAAGCGGAAAAGAGACTCAAACGCGTCTCTCTTAGCTTATATTAAATATTTCATATTTTTCCTCTGTTTTGCAATATGGCAAAACCCTATTTTGGGAAAATTGTGTAAATATAATTAGAATTTTTAGATTTCAAAGGCAGTGTATCAAAGCGAACATGGTTGTTTAATGTTTAAAACGAATCATAAAGTATTAAAAAAATCTTATTTTAGAAATAGTGAAAAGTTGCATGTGCCTTGCTAAAGACTTAATGCCTATAAAAATCATGTATACTGCATGCCCTCTCTTCTATATAATCAAATACCTGATAGTTTCAAACCACTGCCTCTAGAAAGGTGTTGGAAAAAGCTATTCGTCTGGCTAATAGATAAAACGTATTACAGTGTAAATAATGTCCTTGCAGAAAGGAATAATTGATAATATATAGATATGTTTTCTAACAAATATAAATGTGAAAACGGCGGTAGTTAATGTAAATAGGTTTAGCTCTAAGATTGAAAATAATGGTAATATATGGTAGATAAATAGATGAGTAAAACTAAATCAGGATAAAAATGATAGCTTAAAAAGTATAACATCAATATCGAGAGCTAGAAAAAATAAAAACGAGCCTAAAAGTGTAGAAACACAGTTAATAAAATATTCAAAGTTACCTTGAATTTTAAAATATAAAAACATCGATAATTCATACAAGTCATAACACTGTTTCTTTCCTGACGCTTCATTCGGATTTGCTATTAGACAAGTTCCAGTATAATTTGAGCTCCGTATTTTTGTTAAATCTTAGTAAATTCGACTTACCGATTTAAGGATATTCCATCTTCGTGAGACTGGGTTCTTCTTTCTTGAAATTTTTAAACACTATTTAATTGCTCTTATTGTCAATTAAAATTAAATTTAAAAAACAATGATTATGAAGTAACAATGACAATTACAGATTTTGTTTGCACAAATGGTACATTTAGATGTGATTGACGTTGCGCAAAAAGAATTTTATAATTGCCTAAGAACATAATTTCCTATATACATTCAATAAAATCGTTACATCACAACTACCAAGTACAAATATGACACATTATGGATACTACGTACCTACAAACCTATGAAATGCCACACTGTCAAATTTTCCTTAGCTTTTATACTGTTTGGGATTTGTACTGTGTCTCTATGTCGACAATGCTATCAACAGTTAGTGGTAGCAAAACCGCAGCATGTGTCTGCGATATATATTTTGTGCCTATAATTAATTCATATAATCATTTTTGCAGAACATTAACAATATGGTGATTACAAATAGTGATCAACCCCTGGGAGTTGACGAGATTGTGGTGACGGGGCTGTCAGGACGTTTCCCGGAGGCCGATAATATAGAAGAGTTTGCTGAGCTGCTTTACAATGGCATTGATCTCGTCACAGCCGATGACAGACGCTGGCAACGAGGTAAAAAATTAAACGTACAGATGATACGAAAAATATTTTTATTGAGCTATAGATTTCGAGCGTGGTAAAAGCATGTGCCTTCTGACTACGATTTTTAAAGTAGCTTTAGTTTCTTATTTGATTTAACTGTTTCATCCTCACACTCTATAATATTGGTTTACTGACGGCATCTGTATAGCTGAGATGCAAGTGTCAACCAAGTCTTGTTGTTTATCTGCCTATTAATAATAGGTGCACAAAAATACATTGCTTCTTACAACTCTAAAACAACTTCTGAATCATGACGTCTCTTACGGCAAAATAATCATCAAAATTTATATTTGGCGGAGGAATCTCTTTGTTCGATGTTTTTTCCCATTATGAAATTCGCGATACACCGTAGATGTGATATATCTAAAAACAGCACTGTATTTAATAGAAATAAAATTTGCAACTTTGGATGCAACTCAAACTCCGCACCAAAATAGGAAACATTTGTGCCGATCTAGCAACAACATAAAAACAAAAATTTGAATTGGTAACCATGGGCAAATAATCCATTCCCTATCCTTTTTTGACATAATGTATCAATGAATGAATGAATGAATTAATCAATCAAGGAACTCTTTATTGTGAAACAATTAAACTTATTACAAAATGATACAATTAAGTAATAAGAGCTTATTATTATAGTTTATAGTACACAAAAGGCGGTCTTATCGCCAAACAAAGCGATCTCTACCAGACAACCTTAATGTAAGGGAGAACCGGGCAATGGTGGTCACTACCATATCTAGAAAACGAAAACCCTTCGAAACACATACAGTGGCGAAAATAGCCAATCGTACCATAAGTACCTTTTCCGCCACCGCAAGGTCATTCAGATCGCTCGTCAGGTTCACGAGAGAAGTACGCGACACGTTATTCCGCGTTTTTGATATAACTTTACGGATGCACAAATTAAACAATAGGTAACTGTTTCGAATCAATTTTATGGTTGTCTTATTAACTACATTTTGTATAAAGTACGTAACAATGATGTCATAAAAAAATTAGTAAACATTTTACCTTATTACTTAAATTTGATTTTTTTTATTGAAAAACCTATTATCGGGCAATGGGAGTCAGTAAATCCCATTAAGAAATCAGCTAAGACTTTAAAAGGACGAGCAACATTAGCAAGCTAGAAACGTCTTTCACAACAGAAATCTGTAAACAAGGCCTAGAGTCGTGTACCTAGCACATCGACCATACATCCCAATAGACGCCGCATGTAAGGCAACCAGTTTCTGTCAACACATAAGTGTAATTGTTCTTATGTAGCTTATTACTTAAAAAGATATGAACAGTATCGACCAGGTTTGTGACCTGTAAACATTGCCGCGTTATTGTATAAAAAAATAAAAAATAGATTTAAAAATGACTGTTTGTTCAATTAAATAGTAAGGTAAAGACAGCCGCACTTCAATTTACCTAAAAGATGATAAAACTTACCGTTGGTTGATTAAAAATAATAACATTCATAATTACATTTTAAATTATTTGATGTTTATCGGAGTTCATCATATACTAGTCGGTCATTGTTAGATGCTTGTTTATATCCCTTTCTTACACATGTGATTTTCAAGCTATCACTTTCGTTTGCATACAGATAGTGATGGACTAATGTGGAAATCTATTTTATCGACATTTTTATTTATTTACTTTCAATAGGATACCGGTCTTGTACTGGTACTGTATGTAGGTATTTATGTATTTTATCGATAAATTTAAGCACTGACAGAAACAATAAAAAACTTATTACTTTACGTACTTTTGAGTTGGCTACTATATAGTTACTCTTTTTTTTTGTGAGAAGTCAGCGAATAAGCACACGGCTCTCTTAATGGTAACAGATAATAATGGCCTATATATACCATTGACGTTACATTTGCGTTGCTGTCCTATGTTCGGTATGTAAGGCCTATTGTGCAAATCTACTGGCTTCACTACCCTCTGAATCGGAATGTGACACTGTCATTATAGCGGCAGGAATGGGTAAGGTGGTGCATAATACCCAGGGAAGTTGCTGCACATCACTCTATTACCTTGTTGACAATTACCTGTTTTATCTGTGCTCGCCTCTTACAAGATGCCTGGCAGAGGGGCAGGTGATCTATTTTAGTCAGCAGACCCGGACCAACACGATTGAAAACTGAACAACTGACCTTAACGCCGTAGAGGTCGCTGTTATATGTCATTGAATAACTCATAAATGTTTGAGCTGATTTTAATGAACTCTTTCAAGTGGTGGTGGTTATCTGGGTGAAATAAATTCAACACTGGTTCCGATAGGCGATGTTGCGGTCAGTATGCCATAAAACTTTCAAAGGGCTGAGACAATTTTAAAACTAATTTGTTTAGAGTATTTTGACGATATTCTGTAGTTCAGGTGAGAATTACTCGAATAAGTAAAAACAATTCAATTTGATAAGTACATATGTCATTTGTATCAGGTATCCGAAAGATAATAAAATAAAAAAAAATGTGTGTGTGTACTTATGTACACGCGTTAGAAGTTATACTTCTTCGGCGTAATAAGATAAAAATCTTTTTAAAATTTATATCTTTTGCCTTATTTTACATAGAAAAAAGGTATTTAATACATTAAACGTTTTATTGTAATGCATTACTTAGTTAAACAAAGTTTATTTAAGGTACCTTTTTTTGAAAAACTAAAATGTTATCTATAGCTAACTTCATCATGTCGGTTTTTCGTGACGGTGTGCGCGCGCATCGTAAAAATTTACCCTCATCATTTTTCCTAACGCGCCAAAAGAAGTATTGATTCCCGTTTGAATGGTTTTTTAGTAGATGGATCAATGAATTGCCTCTGAGATGGCAAATATGCAAAGGAAACAATGGTTCGTGCTTTGACTAAACAAATATATTACATTAAATTTATTCGACTTATGTTTCTCCCCTACAAAACGCTAATTTCATATGTAAGGAGTAAGGACCTAATATATTCAAGTACGGATATTAATTGTCAACCGCAAAAATGTGTGACCTTGAGACGTTGAGTTGCATAGCTGCGACGTGACGTGCAGTAACAAAATGCGATATAATCCGTTATAATGCGGCACTTTATAAAATAAAAATAAGCATATCGATAAAATATATTGTTTGTATTAAATATGTCTCATCTCTAATCTTACAATTCTGTTTATGAATATGACGTGTTGTCATTGCAAGGGCCAATAAGAAAGCAGTGCCTCACTTCCCCGTACCTCAGCTATTTGCCAGAATTGTTTCAAAGCAAAATTATCTGTTTGCCGAAGTTAAAAGATGGTCAAAGTTTTTTCATAATTATTGAATTTCGTGTTCATATTGAGTGAAATTAGTCAATTTTGGTGGCATTTTGTACAATTTTGTTCAGTGAGAGAGCACAAATGAAATAATCATTAAGAAATTAGCGTATCTTGTATTTCCTCGTTGCCGCCAAATCTCATTTCAGAGCTTCTGTAATGAGCCACCGCTTGACCCAAGAGCCTGACCTGACATGACTTCCTGACGACTTATGACTGATGATTAATTATAATTAATTGAAATTGATATAAAATTCGATGCAAATTTCTACTTGACTAATGGCTAAATACTAACGTGAAGGCTAAAACCTAAAGAAAGAATAAGAAGCAAAATTATAAAGAATAGGCGTCTATTGGGATGTGTGGTCGATGACCTAACAGTACACGACTCTTCCAATGAGACTGATATTAGTCAGGCTCATATATGTGATGACAACGAAGACGAGTCTAGCAACATTTGTTTGATCTGCTCCGAATTTGGCCGTAACAACGAAATGTGGTACTGATGCATACCCTGCGGACTGCGGACCCACACAGACTGCATAGGATAGGATTCTCCTGAGGGCTACATATGCGACAGATGCTGAATATAAGAATTGGAACCTTGACCCTCATTGTCCTACAGGCTGACTACAATTACCCGCATGTCAGGGCAATGGTGGTCAAGGCTGATATTTTTTAAAAACTTCAATTTTGCCAAAGTATGATTCTAAGTGAAAAAAATAAAATTGAGACTGATAGACAATTAGTTAGAGTATGTAAACAAATTATTTTGATAAATATAGCACAATATTTTTTTTCGTTATTTTAACTATCGCTTAAGTGACTCCCATTACCCCCTTTTCCCCTATATTTTACACATCGACCATACATGCCAATGTGTGGTCGAAGATTATATGTACATTGTTGGAGTATGTGTAAGATACTGATTCCAAAAAGAGATATTTCGTTGAAATAAGAACTTTCTCAGTGAATGGTAACTTTACTGGAACGAGTTCTGTTATTTAATAAAGGTTCCCATATATCCAATTCACCCACTATTGTCTTTGTATCGCAGTGCACTGGAATATTCTTTGTGATCTTCCTCAGCAGATCACTCTCATACGTAGGGTTAGCAGTCGTAAGAAACACTGTAAATATTTCGCAGATCAAAAACTCATTCTTACAATTTCTTGAATTACTAAAGTTACAGAAACTTAGTTTTTGTTTACATATAGCGGTAAGTAATTACATTAACGAAATACATTAGGATTATTAACTTCGAAAGAAATTGGTAAAGCTAAGCTAGGATATTTATGGATTATATGTAAATTGATAAAGTGTAAAGTTCATACAGAACTTTAGAAAATACAAAACGAATTTTTTAAAAAACCTAACTATTTAAGTATTACGTCAATGTGATATTAGTCGGTTCAAATTCATAGAAATAGGAATATATAAAAAAAGTGCAACATTTTTCTACAGCAATTTCTTTAGTTGTATAAATACCGTTGGAATCGACATATAGCTTAACAGCATCTCTTTGTCTCTTTTTAACAAATGCTGATAATATTATGTATGCCGAAAGAGATTACGATCTTTTTGTCTATGCTCATTTTTGCGTCGATTTAAAGTGATATCATGACAGTCCTCATTTTTGCCAAGAACGCCATTTTTTGTGTTCATTTTTAACATAGAAATAGGAATAAGTATATAAAAAAATGCAACAATGTTCTATAGCAAATTTAGTTGTATAAATACCGTTGGAATCGACATTCAGTTTAACAACATCTCGTTGTCTCTTTCAACAAAATTGTTGATATTACGTATGCCGAAAGAACTAAAGATATTTTTGTCTATGCTTATTTTCGAATCGATTTAAAATGACGTCATAACAGTCCTTATGCTTGCTAAGAACGCCATATTTTATGTTCAATTTTAAAATGATGTGCTATTTCAGTTGTCGATATTTTATCTTACGTTTCCGGAAAAGAACATTTAAACAAGATATGAATAGATGCCATTGGCATTGATAATATCAATCAACTTCTATCGTATCGTATTTTTCTAGACAGCCTTAGTAATGTCAAACGGCAGCCATATTTTGTAGGTATTTCATGTCCATATACTTAGAGGTCAATGATTTTATAGCGATGTGCTATTGCAATTGTCATTATTTTATTTTACGTTCCCAGAAAACAATATTTGGACAAGGTATGAAGCAATATCATTGGCATTAAAAATATGAATCACAATCTATCGTAATAAGAATTTTCAAGTGCTCACTTTAAAGTAAAGAAAGTGCTTTAAGTACAATCTGATCACATTTTTTGTAATGGTAACGAATCTTATATTAAATACAAAGAGTCAACTTTTATAAATAAAAACATATTTGCACACCATAATGTAAAAAAAATATGTTGGTGAATATTAAATAAATATACTTTCTTTCGTTTTATTACATTCCATGTTTATAAACCAGATGAGTAGCACTAAGTAAGTCAATAAATTGATAGTAGCAATTTCAATCGCTGGGTAAATAATAATTCTGATCCATTTACCGAAATTTAACTATCGTTCATCATTGATCATTTATCGACATCGATACTCTACTTTTTCTGTTTAGCCCTAGTAATGTCGGAATGGCGTCAATATTTTGCAAATGACAAGCTTTTTTCGTAGATATTTCATGGCTATATACTTAAAGGTCTATGTTTAAATGAGTCAAAATAATGTGTCACGTGACACATTATTTTCAGAAGTGTAGGTATATGTTTATACTCTTTGTGTATAGGTATATTATTATACTCTTTGATTATGATTTTGTAATGCCCTTTCCAAATGAGGTTGTTGTTTAAGTATACATAATCACCGATCTTATATCGCAATGGTGATACGTTGAGATAATAGGGCTATGTAATCGCAATAAGATTTGGATGATACCTTTGACTGTGATAAATATTCTAATGCTCTGGTGTAGTTAAGTCGTGTATTAGCATTTTTAATCCTATGGTACATTCGAGTGGAACCTGAGTGTCCGGCCAATGGAATGTCATGATTTTTTCTCAGTGTATTTATTATTTCCGAGAGGGTCGGGTAAATGATTTTATTTAAATATATATTACATGAGTGACGAAGCTTTGCTCGCTATTTCTTAATTTTGGTTAATTCGGTTCTTTTTGGAAATTTAGTAAATGTAGATGTGAAAATAAAAAAATATTATAATGATTGGAAATAATAAAATAATAATGATAAGCACTTATGTGTTATGATTATTCATACAAAATACAATTCCAAAGTTGGTGGTCTTAAAACTAAGCTATCAGTCAAGAAAACAGACTAAGGAATCCCTGCACAATGCGTGCCGTCTATGAAATTGTTGCCTTCTAAATTAGACCTTTTGCCTAGGAATGGAATGAAAAAAAAATTTGAGTCAATGTCCTACATGTTACATGTCGGTAACCTCGTGAGCTAAATCAAAGTATTTATTTTTGAAATATCTCCTTTTCAGTGTTTACGAGGTTACCGTCACTTTGGGCTTGTTAGTGACGATAGCCCTCTTAGTGAAAATAGACCCGTTCCATTAAAGCTTCGTACAGTCCTTCTCAAGTACTGCCTCAGGTGCATACATATATATATTTAGGCACTTTAAAACTGACAAGTCCATACCAAAGAGGAAGTTACTGGAAGATCATTTTGGATATTTAGCTAAACAATAACTGCCTATGCAAGTGCTATCTACTGCCATCCCTCACGATTTTTCCTATAGTTAATCCTCTTGACGACCTAGTCATCAATTGCAAACGCAAAATCTTCGGTTTTATAAAGGAGGCCACGGAATCTTAACTCGTTCAGTACTCACTGGGTCTCCTGCTTAGCTGAAAGTGGGGTAACTCCTATCTATCCATTGGAGTTATTCTCCATGCGCGCAAGGCCGTGGTGCCTGGAGAAAGTCTCCTGACTGCGCCTGGCAGCCTGGTCCAGAGGAACTAAGGAGGTCTTCCTACGCCGTAGCGAGCTTGAATTAGTATCATCCTCCTGGACCCGCTACACATTCCCGCTTTATATCATAATTTCTTCTCAACAGGAGCATAACTTTAAGAATGCTTCCTATCCCTAACGAGCACATCTTTAAGAATGCTTGGTAGCGAGTGATCATCATTAACGACTTGTGGCAGGTAGGGACCGCTTTCCGTCTCACGATCTTGTCCCGATACTTTGTAAAGAATTTATGAACGAAAATCACCTTTTCCTGTGACCCTAACTGCCAAAGTAACCACCCTCAAAGGACCGGTCGGAGAGTCTCCACTGTCACTGAGATATGTAGGTAAATTTTCTCTAGGTTTTGTAGGGTTTAGAATAGATTTTGTTTAAGGATCTGGTGAAGGATTTTAAGTTGGATTTTCTGTGAGCAACAATTGATTGTCGAAAGTGAATGGAATAGGCGATCACAGGAAAGCGAGATATTTCGTCTGAATGTGTGTTAATTTTAACTATTTTCTTAATAATATCATAGTCAATCTCTTCTAGCTTAAGGCGCCACCTTACCAACCTTGCTTCGGGGTCTTCAAAATTATATAGCCATTGTAATCGTTGTTTTCGTAAACAATGGCTAAACACTCTAACTCAGTCACGCTTTAGTTGCATTGTGCTTTATTTAGCGTGCGAGATGCATACGCAATAAGGCGATCCTTATAGGTCCTTGATATAGTATTGCTCTGACGATGTAGTTTGAGCTATCACAGATAAAAATCTTGAATGAATTGTGTATAATACGAAATGAGACCTAGAAAAGATTTTGTATGTTTGGTGACGGAATCGTGTGATTGCTTTGATCTTCTCCGGGTTGGGTTGTAAACAATTTCTTTCCTTAAGAAGTCACATTGATTAAACGTTTTTTTTATATGCGCTAGTAAGTCTGGTGAACAAAGATGTTATCGAGGTGGGTGAAACAGCATGAGCTCTGAAGGGTCTTCAGGGAGAGAAATGTATTCATGAGTTTTTAAAAAGTTGAAACTGCCTCGTTTTAAGCACGAAAAAGTTTTTCGGGACATTTTCCTCGTAAACGCAAACTTAATGAATCTGGAAGCCAAGTCGAGAGTGGCTTAATATTTCACTAGTTGGCCTAAACTTTCTGTGATTCGTGGGATTAGGTAAATTTCGCCTCTTGTAACATTGTTTAATTTCCTGTAATCAATTACGATTCTCCATTTACGTTCTTCAGACACATCGGTTTTTTTTTTGGGCGTCAACTTCTTTATTGAGATGGGATACTCTTAGTTGTTTCAAGATTTCATTATACGTGTTCTATTGACGAGGTTTGTGGAAGATAATTTTTATATGTTTTCGATATTCGATAGTTATATTTAAATTTACATGAATCGCTCTTGATTTGTTAGATGTGTTTGCGACTGCGACAATTCCTTAACTTGAATTTAATTTGCAACTAAAAACGTCTCGAAAATGTGTTGAGATTTACACCTACTTTCTTATGAAGGTTACTCACGGTGCATTCGATTACGGTCTCGGTGCGAGGGGATATGGCATATATATCGGTTGACAGAAATTAAGTTTTATAATTTTATTATAAATCTTCAGTATACCTTTACTTTCTAATTTCTTAAGAAATCGTTGACACTGGTTAAAGTGAAATATCGTTGATAATATGAAACTCGTTTGTAATTTTTTCGGTCTCGTTACTATAAAGTTGCATTTTAAAGCTACCTTTACTAGTGTAGTAAAAAGCGTAATGTAAAGGTGATTTTTTACACTTTACTAGTGTAGTGTAAAGGCGGTTTTGAAATAACAAACAGATACTCCAATTTTGATTATTTTGTAGATAAGTCTATTCCGTGATTTATAAACCCCGAAGACTGACGAAAAAAGAAGGGTGTCATAAGTTTGGCGTGTTTGTGTGCGTGTATCACTCTGCTGCATCATGACTTTTGAACTGATACGAATTTTGACTTCAATACAAAGCTGACGTGATCTAGATTATTCTTAGCTAAATTAGGTAGTCACCGAGTTTTTTTATGATGGTTATTGTTTTTTTTTTAATTTCAGGATTAACATTCGGTTTTTTGGTTTAACACTTCGAAATAACACAACACTAATACCGTTTATCGTTGAATTTTTGAACACGTATACACGACTATTTCACTACTTTTCTGATCCATACTTATATTTTTTCGATACATCCATCTCAGCACTGCTGGGATCTTAAAAGCTGGTCGGAGAAAAATAACAAAGTCTTAATATTTCAGGTCTGCATGGGCTACCAGAACGTAATGGAAAAGTTAAGAACCTTGAACATTTTGATGCTACATTCTTCAACGTACCTTCCAAACAAGCACACTTAATGGACCCCCAGTTACGGAAACTTTTAGAAGTGACTTACGAAACGATAGTGGACGCTGGCTACCACCCTTCTGAGCTTCGTGGCTCGCGTACTGGGGTGTACGTTGGAGTAGGTTCTTCAGAAAGTGAGAAGCTCTGGACGGCTAACCCTGAAAAGGTCGACGGTTATGCTTTCATCGGATGTTGCCTTGCAATGTTTTCAAACCGTATCTCATACGCGTTCAACTTTAAAGGTCCATCTTCTACAATTGATACTGCTTGCTCTAGCTCATTGTATGCCTTCGCTCAAGCAGTTAACGACATTCGATCAGGACAATGTGATGCTGCTATAGTCGCAGGCGCAAATTTGTGTCTGAAGCCGGAAAATTCTCTGATTTTCCATGGACTTCACATGCTATCACCAGACGGGCGATGTGCAGCATTTGATGAAAGTGCTAATGGATATGTACGTTCAGAAGCAATTGTAGCAGTTCTTTTACAAAAACGAAGTGTAGCGCGGCGCGTGTACTGTAATGTGCGAGGAGCAATATCCAACAATGATGGCGCCAAAGTACAAGGAATTACTTTCCCTTCACTTGTTATGCAGCGTCAACTTGTCCAGACTACCTTAGAAAAGTCTGGAGTAAATCCGCTAGATGTCGTATACGTAGAGGCTCATGGCACCGGAACAATGGTAAAATGCATTACAACTTTCGCTTTTACTCATACATTTAAATTAGGATAGTAATCAATTTTAAACCTTTTGTTTTATTAGATTGGAGATCCTCAAGAGGTAAATGCTTTAACGGATTCATATTGTACAAATCGAAAGAATCCTCTACTTTTGGGCTCAGTTAAATCAAATATGGGTCATTCAGAAACGGCGTCAGGATTATGTTCAATTGCAAAAATAGTGCTAGCCCTTGAACGCTGCGTCATTCCAGCTAATTTGCACTACAAGAACCCCAATAAAGAGATTTCTGCTATCTGCGATGGAAGAATAAAGGTACCTAAGTGGTTAAAATACTTATGATAACGGCCAATTTTTCAATAATCAGATTCTGTCATGTAAAAAACTGTTTCTTGCAAGAGCGAGACGTATTTATATAAGTTAACTGATTGTAGACAGAGAAAAAGAAGTAGTGACAGTAGCTTTTAAAAATTTTATCTGGTTATTAAAAAAATGGGCCGAAGTACATATTTTTTTGTATGTTAGAAGTCAGCAAAAGAGCACACTGTCTTCTCATGGTAAGAGAGAAATGTGGCATATAGGCACCATTGATGTTATAGATACGTGGCTGTCCTCTAAACCGGGATGTTAGTCCAATTGTGCAGGTGCACATGCACAATTGCACTAACTCATAAACACTCTAGACCGGAACATGAAAGAGTCATTTTGACGGTACGAACTCCATAAAACAGTAAGTAACAGTATATCATACGTTATTACGTATGATATGTTACCCATTATTATGGGTATTTAAAAAATACGTAAAATTATGTATTTTCATGTCATGATTTAGAACAAACCTAGTTTAAATTTATATGTTAATATTATTTAAAAAAATACAGCAATTAATCCTCATTATTTTGTGTTTTTAAGAGCAGAGTCCCAATGCTAAATCCCAAAAGCAAATTTATATTTTAACCATTAAGCTATTTTGAATGAACAGCTGAAAATTACAATTTGTATTTGCGATTTTTAAGTTAACTATCAGAATGTATATAACAGGTAGTTGACAAAAACATGCCTTTGGAGGGTAATCTGGTTGCCGTCAACTCATTCGGAATCGGTGGAGCAAACGTGCATGTAATCTTGGAAGCCGAAGAAAAGCAGTGCAGAAAAAGCGTAGAAGCAAGTTTACTACCTCGGCTGGTAATAGTATCGGGGCGCACGGCGGAGGCAGTGCACGAGCTGCTAGCACTCGCGGTGACAAACCGTGATGACGCCGGCTTGCTAGCGCTAATGACTGCTGTGCATGCCCACCCAACGCCGCTGCACCACCACCGCGGGTACTGCTTGCTCACACACCCCATACAACAGGAATTCTTCGTAAGTATATCATTACACATCATATCCACTTATTTTAATGACATAAATAATGCAACCTATAAGTAATTTAAATCCTTTGATCCAGGAAGTTAACGACGAACCACGACCAGTTTGGTTCGTATTCTCGGGGATGGGAGCTCAGTGGGCTGGGATGGGACGATCACTGATGGAGATTCCAGCGTTCGCAAGCAGCGTGAGGCGCTCTGCTGCAGCACTCGAGCAGTATAGTATCGATCTGGAACACTTGCTTTTTGAATCAACAGATATGATGTTTGACGACGTTATCAATTCGTTTGTCTCCATAACTACTATACAAGTAGCCCTGGTTGACGTATTACGCGCTTTGGACATCAAGCCTGATGGTATAATCGGCTTCTCAATAGGAGAAATTGGTAAGTTGCAGTTTAAAAGTGCACTAAACTTGAAAGAAACTTAAAAGAACGATACTGACTGAGCATTTCTTTAGATGGGCAACTAACTGTGTACTGGTTCTTATAGCCCGATGAAGTTGTAAAAACCTCGCGATTAGCAACATATTAGCCAATTCAAAAAAAAAGCCCTAGTTCAATGTGGGTTACGTTATCTAAAATTCATAATCAAATGACACATATTAAGGCCGGTTTGTAGTCATATTTTCGGTAGCAAAAAATTCAATAAGACAAATTTATGTCTATATTTCAATCTCATGTTTTACTGCATTTTAATAGTTTTTGATTAGCAGCTGAATTCCTTTACAAAATGTATCTCCATACAAAATCAATATGCCATTGTGTTAAATTATACACATCAGGATGTGCATACGCTGACGATACACTGAGCTTGGAGCAAGCGGTGTTGGCGGCGTACTGGCGTGGGCGCAGCATTGCGGAAGCTAATCTCCCGCGTGGAGCCATGGCTTCTGTGGGGCTCTCATGGGACGAGTGCGCTGCGCGATGTCCGCCGGACATCGTACCTGCTTGTAACAACGCTGCTGATAATGTCACGGTAAACCTAACACAACACTACTCGCCAACTTCGTATACATTGATGGATTGATTGATTATTCGGATGACCGATTTCATTGACGTTTTTAACCACACTTGTCTAGACTATTTATCAGGTATTGTTGGTTGTTTTTTTTAAAAAAATATACAGGTTCAGTAACGAGGAGGAGGAATAGTGTTTATTATGCGATTACTCTGCCAAATTATAAAAAAATCTTTTTGTATAAGGTAGGTTCCCCGTGTTGGTCCGGGCTCCTTTGCAGAATAGACCATCTGCCTTTCTTGCCAGGCAGCTCGTAAAAGGCGAGCAAAGGCTTATCGTCGCTAACACCGTGACATCTGACTAGGTGGTAGAGTTTCGCAGCGACTCGCCCGGATTGGTACCACCGCCTTACCTATTCCTGCCGCCATAACGTCATGACGTGTTTCGGTCCGGAGGGTAAGGTAGCCGATAAACTTACTTTTGCTCGAGGCCTAACATCCTGACCTCAGGTTGGCAACGCATCATTAACATCTTTGGTGTCTCTAGGCGGCGTGAATTTCTTACCATCAGGAAATCCGCCTGCTTGTTTGCCTTCCTATAACATAAAAAAAAAGGTTACGATTTAGTGGTAGTGACATATAAAATTTATAAAGATCCTAGTCCCTAGTTCTGTTTTCAGTCATATTAAATAGTGCATGTTGTTTCTTAAATGGTCTAGTCATGAAGTTATTGATTACGTCTTTAATGCGCTTAATGTTTGCTTTTCTTTCAGATATCAGGACCGGTGGAATCAGTGGAAAAGTTCGTCACGAAACTTTCGGACGAAGGCATATTCGTCCGACATGTGAATAGCTCGGGGATCGCATTTCACAGTAAATATATTGCATCAGCGGCGCCGCTTCTGCACGCCAATCTCGAGCGCCTGATACCAAAGCCTAAACTGCGGTCTTCAAAATGGGTTCCAACATCGATGCCACCGCACCAGTGGGACTCAGAACTTGGTAAGTATGCTTGAAATATAATTTTTTGGAAGGCAAACAAGCGGGCAGAACAAAAAATTTAATAAAAATTCCTCGATGACGTGAAGTTTAAGTGAATGTGGTATCGAGAAAACCAATCACAAGCAATTCTATGAGTCTCAAGAAGATTATTTTGCCGTAGGTATTCTGGAACACAACAATAATTTTCGAGTTGTATTTTTTAGTGTCTAATCGAATCTAGAGTACTTTAACCCATATTTTTTCATAATCACATCAACACCCAGTTACATAGGTGACAGTTAGCGCCGAATTTCACCGAAACATAATAGTTTCCGTGCGGCCGAAATGAAAACGTAACATACTTATGTAATTTTTTTAGCGTCGCGCTTAATAAAACATTCATGTATCTTTATCAAATTGAGAAACACTTGTACTGTTACACCTGTACGTATCACTTATAATTTATTATTTTATGAATAGCCTATCGGTTTCGCATAAAACAGCATCATCAGGGCTAAAACTTGAACTAGTAAACAATAGTTTTGATTTGTAAACATAAATTCATTTTCTAATGAGTAGGTACGAAAAACTGTAATACGTTATACTTGTAATGGAGTTGCTAGAGGTTGATTCTTTTCCCACTGAATTGGGAAATTAATACCATGTGAGAAAATAATAATTTGTATAATTAATTATTTAAAGTTAAATTATCGTAGAATAAAAATTACAAAAATAAATTAAAATAAACAATAAAGGGAATTCAACATAAAATAAGCTTTTGATGTGACAAATGACTTTTTTATCATTATTTCAGCACGTCTGAGCAACGCTGCGTATCACGTCAATAATGTGCTGTCACCTGTATACTTCGAAGAAGCATTACGCGTGGTCCCAACAAACGCGGTGTTAGTGGAGGTAGCGCCTCACGCAATACTGCAGGCGCTGCTTCGACGTGCTAGGCCTGCACCCGCGGTCAGCGTGCCACTGCTGCGGCGAGACGCGTCAGATGCCACCTTGCACCTGCTGGCTGCACTGGGCAAATTGTATGGTGTTGGGGCTTTGCCACATATAGCAGCGCTCTACCCGCCTGTGTCTTGGCCAGTACCACGTGGTACTCCAGCCATTTCACCACACATCAAGTGGGACCACACCACAGCCTGGGCCGTGGCAAACTTTGGAGGTGCACGATTTCCGGGAATGACATTCGAATATGATCTCTCTACGCCTGAAGCCTCCTTCATAGCTGGACACAACATCGACGGCCGGGTTCTATTCCCTGCCACAGGATACATTGTAAGAACGTAGTTTTATTTTAAAGCAAGTTTATCTAATTAGTTCATCATCTCTTAAAAACGCATCATCTCTTAATTCATCTAGTCAGAAGTTATGAGGTAATACATAAAAAAAGTGCAGTGCAATTACGGACCTCTTCGTTTTTTAACGAGTGAAAAAACATTTTAGTCTGTTCGTATTCAAACAAAATTCTTGCACAGCATGAACTGGAGGTTTTCTAAACAAGTTCTTTTTTATAGAAGAGGAAGCGAACTACTATGCGGTTCCACTGATAGTGAAAACCTTCGCCCAAAAACAACTAAATTAATTAGTGTTTTTTTTGGATATGCCTCAGTGGAATTGTCCGAAAACCTCACAGTAGGCCATCATGGCCACAAGTTATAATATGACGCAATATGTTTAGATATGTCTACGCAACAGAATTGTTGTATACAACTGCCTCCTATCAAGACGGCGTGAATGAAGTGTGAGGTGGTGATATCTTGTCTAGTTGTAAATTGAATTCGCATGTAAGTGAAACAGTAGGTAACGTAAACAACAGTGGTAATGTAAACAACGTTTTTACGAAACTATAGATCCAAAACTAGTAGTTAGAACGGAGTAATTACCACTTGTTGCCAACTGTTTCCCCAATTATCAAGTAAATATCTGAAAACAGAATTGTACTGTACTGTTTATAAAAACTCCATTTTGCATTTTTTGTTTAAAATATTTTATTTTATTGTAGTATCTGGTTTGGAAAACTATGGCCAACCTGCTAAGACAGAAATTTGAGGAAATAGCAGTCGTTTTGGAAAATATAAATTTCAAACGGGCGACCATTATGCCACGGGAAGGGCCAGTCCAGTTCCTAGTCAACGTGCTGGAGGGGACAGGCGAGTTTGAAATCAGTGAGGGCAGCAGCGTGGTAGCGACGGGGCGCATAAGGCTGGCCGAAGACCCCGATGCCGAACGTCTGCCAAGCATCAAACCACCTGCGGCCGAATCAGACCTGCTGCCGCTTCTTAACGACGAAATATACAGGGAGCTGCGACTGCAAGGATATCATTACAATGGCATTTTTCGCGGCATTCACAGAGTTGACGCTATGTGCAACATCAGTGAACTTCTTTGGAGTAACAATTGGATCGCGTTCATGGATACAATGCTACAGCTCAAACGTTTGGGTTTGAATACGCATGTATTAAAAATACCTACAAACATTCAGCGTATCTTTATCGATCCCAGAGCACATTTAGATGCATTAAGCAGCGTTAGAAGTATGTTGCCGGTACACATAGACCGCAATTTAGATGTCATACAATCTGGTGGGATAGAAATCCGAGGTATAAAATTGACAGAAGCACCTCGTGCAACGAAGAACCTGATAAAACCTATCTTAGAATTCAGCTTATTTCTTCCATATGACAACACCAATGTAAATCCAAATGCAATTCTATCAAAACATGATGCCATATCTATTAATTTGCAAATACTTTTGGAAAATGTTATTGCTCCTCAGTTAAAAATAATGGAAGTTGCATTAGGCCATGCTTCTGATACTTTACTTTTACCATCAATTCTTAAATCATTAGAAACCGAACCACTTGCCCGAGTAGAAGTAGCCGAAATCTTTGAAATGCAAACTTCAATTAATACAACGGATATTGAATCTCTAGGAGTCAGGGTAATCACATTTATGTTACCATAATAATAATAATAATTATGTCAATATCAGTAACTTTATCTTTATTCACCCAATCATATTGCAGGTAACAACGAGAGACCTGTTATCCTCTCCACCTGCGGCAGAGTGGCATCTAGTAACGGGTGTAAATATACTATCGCGGCCCGAAGTACTGCATGCTTTAAGAAGCGCTGTGATGGAAGGTGGCATGATTCTTTTAGAGGAGTCACCTGGAATGCTAGATAATACGAGCATAAATGGATTGAACGTGGTGGCGCGGCAGACTACGCCCAATCGTGAGTATGTTCTGCTGCGTCGCGTATCCCAACTACCCACTGCAAGTGCAATAGTTGTGCTAGACGACAAAGACTACAATTGGGTGGAAATCCTGCGCACTGCACTCCAGGATGCGGAGAAGGTACCCATGCGCGTGTACGCAGTGTCTCACTCAAAGGATAGTGGCGCACTGGGACTGGCCGCGTGCTTGCGTGCGGAGCCTGGTGGGCATGCATTGCGCTGCTTCCAGCTATCAGACGCACGAGAGCACTTCGATCCCACCGAGTCAAAGTATGCCTCTCAAGTCGCCTCCGACCTCGCCGTCAACGTTCTGCGTGCTGGCGTCTGGGGCTGCTATCGTCATTTACCTCTTACGCCAGTCTCTACACGACAGGTGAGCCGAAAACTCGAGTTGCCCTTGCAACTATAGAATAACTATTCACGGAATTCTCTAATAATCATTCGTATTTATTTCGATCAAGGTGGAGCACGCGTATGTGGATACGTTGACTCGCGGCGACTTATCATCATTAAGGTGGATCGAGAGTGAACTCAAATATGCACTGGAGAAACCACTTCCATTGAATAGAAAATTATGTCGGGTGTACTTCTCGGCACTCAACTTCCGTGATGTCATGTTAGCCACGGGCAAGTTACCTCCTGATGCTTTACCTCAAAATCTTAAAGAACAGGTATACCACCTTTTGCATCTACATATATACGAGCATATAACACTCCTATAAACAGATTGTATAGGTGTGTACCTATACAATCTGTTCTACTTCTACTCTCTGTACTTATAGGAGCAATAAATTCTGAAAACTCGTTTTGGCCACAGCTCCGTTACCAATTGATAATGTTAAGGGAAACTCAGAGAAAAGTGGATATTAGGTTCTTTTTGTTCTTGAAAATTTTAAATTTACGTCCTTAAAAGCTAACATGAACTTAGAAAATTTAAGAGAACTTAGAAATTTTTATCATAACCATAAGTGGTTATTATAAAAATAGAAATCTTAATCAATTTGAAGTAAACTTTTTGGCTAATTATTTTTTAATATTTTGGCAGAGCAGCTTATTACCCCCGGACAACAAAAATAGACGAAATAATCTTTTAATTTCATTCTCCTTAAAGTGTATGAGAGACTCTATAAAAAATGTTTTGAAAGAGCAAAGTCGCGACAGCTAATGTTTTCTGTTTTTATTTTTAAACCGTATCTTTCAAGTAAATTAAATTGAAGTCGGCATTCCATGTTTTTATGTTTTTGCTTTCAAAAACGAGTACCGTTTCAACATATCCATGCCGTAAACGAATAAAATTATTCAGAGATGGGGGACAGATAGACTTTTTACTAGTTTGGAATGAAACATCGACCATACATATGGTGTGGTCGATGGAATGAAATGAATAAAACAAATGAAACTGTTAATGAATAAAGTTCGAGCTATCCCCTCGTTGGTAACAGGGGGAAAGATGAAACTTTTTTCCAAACTGAGGGACAGGACAGTACGTCTCCTGTATGTGAGTACTTTTACTTATGCTGTGCCTTAATTACATCGCCTCTTATGACAGTATATGTATTCTATGCTCTGCAATAATTAAAAAACATTTTAATACTTGTTGCTATGTTATTTTTAGGATTGCAAACTAGGTCTGGAATTCAGTGGACGAACGCTTCAGGGGCAAAGAGTTATGGGTATTGTAGCAGCTAAAGGGCTAGCTACAACTGTTGTCGCTGACAAAGATTTTTTGTGGAATGTGCCCGAATTATGGTAAACAATTTCACTTTTTATTTATTGAATACAAATTCAAGTTCACAAAAGGTACAAAAAGTTCCCATGAGATCCCTGGTTCGATCCGCAGGGCGGGCAACAAAAAAATGTTTTTTTTCCATATTTCTAATAAAAAAAATAAGTTGTCTGGCATTGGATATGTGCCCAATTGGCGATAGACTTGTCACAAATAACATGGTGGGACTTAGTGTCTAGTTGAGGATGCCCTGGTTGTGCCTCTCTCCTACTTATTCAGGGATACAGGTGTGAATTTCCTTTTTTAAATTAGGTTATTTTTTGACTTATGTAATTATTAGGTCGCTGGAGCAGGCGAGTACAGTGCCAGTTGCGTATGCGACGGCATACTACGCTCTATGTGTGCGGGGGCGCATGCGGCGCGGGGAGTCCGTTCTGATACATGCGGGTGCGGGGGGTGTGGGTCAAGCAGCTATCGCAATAGCTCTGGCAGCTGGCTGCGACGTCTTCACGACTGTTGGCACACCAGAAAAGCGAGAATTCTTACAAAAACACTTTTCCGCGCTGCTGCCTGAGAATATTGCTAACTCTCGTGATACATCTTTCGAGCAGCTCGTATTACGCCGAACACGAGGCCGCGGAGTCGACCTCGTGCTTAACTCGCTCTCTGCAGACAAGTTGCTAGCCTCCGTCCGCTGTTTGGCAGAAAGTGGACGTTTCCTAGAAATCGGGAAGTTGGATCTCTCGCAAGACACTGCTCTGGTAAGTTATTAAACTTGTCGTTGAGGGAAGATCATAACCATTACACATTTTCGTTTATATGGCAAAAACGACAGCATCTCTGATTCATCATATCATAAAATTATAGACCGTGCCACAAGCCACTCTTGTTAAAACGTTTGAGTGAGCAACCAAAATCTATAGTTTTTATTTACTGTCTATAGCCATCAGTAGAATTATGAATTATGATCATAGTCGTAATTTTATTTATGACATTGGTACATTTGTGAGGAAATTACTGGGATACTTACTATGAACTAACCAGTACAGCATTGAGAATTTAAATAAAAATATTTTCTTATCCTTAATAGATTGCTTTATTTAGAACTTACTTAATGTTATTTATTTTTCTATTGATAATTCCATCTTACGCAGGGGATGTCGATATTCCTGAAAAATACAGCTTTCCATGGCATCTTGCTGGATGATTTATTTGATGCTAGTAGCGAGAATGTAGAGAAGAAGGAAGTGGTGCGATGCCTCAATGAAGGAATTATCAGCGGAGTAGTGCAGCCATTACCTAGCACGCTGTACACTGAGCAACAGCTTGAGCAAGCCTTCAGGTATGGGTCGTGGAAAGTCTGTTTTTTTAACTGACCCAAAAAAGGAAAGGGTTATCAATTCAACTGTTCTAGGTGCATTAAGTTTACGACACCTTTTTGTTGGTTTGTTACTCGAATATTCGTCCAATACGGATTTTTAGGAAAATAGGTCATGATTCCGAGGGAGTCCCATATTAATTTTATCAGGATCCAACAGATGGACTAGGTTGTAATGTTGATAAAACCTGTAAGTACTAGTATCTTAAATAAGCTACCGCCTGCCAGGCAAGGCAAAATCAACTCAGGGTAAGTTTTAGACAATCGGGGTAAGTTCGAGTACAAAATATTTTTTCAAAATGGTTTCCCTCGAGCTTTGCCATTTGCCATCAGGTAGCCCAATGCTAATACTTCCGTTACACAATTAAATAACATGTTGCAGATACATGGCTACAGGTCAGCATATTGGGAAGGTAGTGCTTTGCATACGCAAGGAAGAAATGAAGGAAGAGCTTCTTGTTCAGGCGGTACCAAAGGTCTACATGCACCCCGCTAAGAGCTACGTAATCGTCGGTAAGCTGATAGAAATTTAGTGTGATATTGTGCTGTGCTGCAATTCACCAGATTGTTATCATCGCGTGATCTTTTCCTGCCACCGTTTTCATAGTCATGTTCCACTATGGAAGATGAGGTGGGTAGGTTAGCTGAAAGACTAACGTAAGTTAACCATAGCATTTGCGATATCTTAAGACCATGGTTCTCTATTCCCATTTTAAGACCTGCTTAGAAAATGTATTTATAATAAACCTTTAGTAGATAATATGTGGTGGTATGCGCTATAATCTATTTGCAAATTGGGAGTGCTCGAAGATCAGATATGAAATAACTTCAGCCTGTCATGTGGCGAATTCCTACATTTTCATATAATTTAACACTGGAGTGATTTTTGGAATGTTTTTTATTTATCAAGTCAATATCAATTGTATGTTTTCAAGTAATTTGTAAATTGATTTATTTGATGTGGAATTAAGAATTTGGTTCGTAATAAGTAATGAATATCCCGGGACAAGTTACAGAAATTGAATCTAACCCCAAATTAAGAAAATTATATGCTTATGTTATGGTTGTTAGTCAATGATACTATTACATAGAAATACGTTGATAGGTGCTAGATATGATTTAATAAACATCCAGGCCGGGATATGGTTAACGCTTTTAAATAGTAGTAACACAAAACAAATATATTGTCCAACTGTACCCAAGTATCTTTTACTTTACAACGCATTACTATGAACGAGTATGAGCTACAGCGAGATACGCTCCCTCACTTCCTTGTACGATATCTTGAAATGAGTTCTGCTCAAAGACATGTTATTTACTTTGGAGGACCTTTTAAGTTTTGCGTAAACCGTAAATGTTGTATATCGTAGAAACAATGGAAAAAACAATTGCTTTTATCGTTCGTTCTAAGCTTTTTATCGTCTACTAAAAGCTATGAAAATATTAATTTCTTCACATTTTACACAGTTAAAGTAGTAAATTTATACCGTGTTTATCTTTTCAGTATCTATAATGTTTATCGATCCCGTACGCAATTTTGTATTCTCATTACATGTAGATTTTTAGATTCTTTTATTCAATTTTATTAAAGAAATTAGACAAACATCGTTTACAGAATATTTAGTTGCTATGATTTGACAGATTTCAAGTCAGCGCAAGCGCAAACAGCGTTTAAATTATTGTTGGCTTATATAGAATCCATGTAATCTACCTTTAACATACTGTTTTTTTTTATTGATAAGACAATCACATAGTAACAATCACATAGTTTTCCTGGCGGTACCTGACTCTTACCATCTCTGATGTAAGTGGCCTATAGACAGCATAGACATATTTCGTCTCATTAATGAACGTGGACTAACGTAGGAGTAAAATTTAATTGATATTATAGTCTATATTGCATTGTAATAAAGACTATAATACCAGGTAGAACCTGGGCGTAATTTACTCCGTGTTTATTAATAAGACGGATTAGGTACGCCAATCACTAATTTACACTAATCCAGAATCTAAAAATGACCGCTCTGAAGTTCATCTTTGGATTTCGGTATGATGCTAAAGATAACGTTCTTCGTGATAACAATTGCATAAATAATTGCAATTTTCAGGTAGTTATTAATAAGGTATTATTTAATCGTGTACATTGCAGTCCAAACATTCCTAATTTTTTCAGGTGGCTTGGGTGGCGTTGGATTGGAACTAGCACAGTGGCTGATTACACGAGGCGCATCCGTTATCGTGCTCAACTCACGCAGCGGTGTACGTACTGGTTACCAGTCGTGGTGTATACGACGGTAAGTGTTTACTATAAGTGGTACAAAAACTGCTAGCTTGGTGATCAATCATGCAAGTTCAAAGTACGTCGGTTGTACTTGTTTTTGATGCAACCGATCAATTTGAAGATGAAACAATCGAGGAAACACCAGTTTCATTAAGACTTTGAAGTCTTAGTTGAAGTGAAGAAGAAGCTTTGAATTCAGAGCAAACTGTTTTGATTTGAACAGTTAATAATTTTAACCAAACGTGAATCCTCCGTTGTGGACGGCATGGGTATATATCTGGAAGACTTAAAACGTCACAGTTTCGCGATTTATTGAAAATGATAGAGTGATGAATCTAGTAAATCCTTTTAAAATACTCAACGTGTCCTACATAGTTATTCACTGCTGTAGATGGCGTGAGAAGGGTGTGAATGTGTGCGTGTCGACGGCGGACGCGGCGACGGCGGCGGGCGCCCGGGCGCTGGTGCGGGAGGCAGCGGCGCTGGCGCCCGTGGGCGGCGTCTTCAACCTGGCCGCCGTGCTGCGGGACGCCTTCTTCGAGAACCTCACACCTGACGACTTCCGCGCCGTCGCCAGACCGAAGATTGACGGTAATTATTAAAAACCAAATCTAAATGTTTATTTATTTGTAAAATCATGTAATTAAGTATTAAACGCAGAAGTTGTTTTATTACAGTAACAAAGGCTTTGGATGAAGCTACAAGAGACCGAGATATAGCAACGACTTTAGAGCACTTTGTAGTGTTTTCGTCGGTGGTAAGCAGCCGTGGTCATGTCGGACAAAGTAATTACGGTTTTGCCAACTCAGCCATGGAGCAAATCGTAGAGAAAAGAAAAGCTGATGGACTTCGTGGCCTTGCGATTCAGTGGGGAGCTATTGGTATACAAATTTTTTATAATAATACTTTTTTATGTGGAAAGACAGCTAATAATTACATGGTTTTCTAGATGGTAAGAGATAACCATGTCCCTTGAACACTATACTATAGATGCGTCGCAGTCATGTTAGACCTAATATGTGAGTCTACTATCACTTTCACATGTCCCTACAAAATTACATGAAATCATATTATTCCCTATCTTATATAACCTGATAATATTAAATAGTCATGTTTCGTAACGTTTTAAAAATACGTCCATGGAATAATGACTACGGGCTTAATCTGGCTTTAATAAATAGATCATCGCCTCTGTGGTCTAGCGGTCCGGGTGTTGGACTTGACTGCATGAGGTCCCGGGTTCGAATCCCGGGTCGGCCAACAAAAAGAAAATTGGATTTTTCTAATTTTCTAATTACAAAATGTTGGTCGGGATTGGAAATGTGCCCGGTTGGCGATAGGCTTGCCACCTATCACATTGTGGGACTTAGTGTCTTCGGCTAGTCGTGGGTGCCTTGGTTGTGCCTCTGCCTACCTCTTCGGGGATATGGGCGTGAAGATACTTACTTACTTACTTAATAAATAGATACTTCCATAGAAATACTTCTTTGGAGTTGGGTCAAAATTGCTGAGACTGAAAATTTTTTTTTCAAGAAACATGTTTTCCTAAAACACTGATTAACTATATGTTTTAACTGATTCCAAAAAAGGAGGAGGTTGTTAATTCGATTTTGTTTTTTTTTTGTCACGCCATTAACGAAAATACTTGTGTAAGTTAGGCCACGATTCCGATCATAGAATCATAATGACACGATGTCGTCAGGGTATCGCACGTATACGTATTATCAGTCACAAAGTCGGATATGGATCCAATCTATGTCGATCCACCTCGGAGCGATGAGCGTTATTTCGAAGAAAGAATGACCAAATCGCCACGCTCACGAAACGGAGGCAAACAAGCAAGTGGGTCACCTGATGGTAAGTGATCACCGCCGCCCACGGACATCCACAACACCAGAAGTATCACAGATGCGTTGATGACCTTTAAGGAATGAGTGCGCTCTTTTCTTGAAGGTTCATTTGTCATAATCGTTAGGGAATACCGCACTCGGTAACTGATTCCACAAAGGTGTTGTGCGAGGTAACAAATGTCCTCGGAATTGCCCACTTGTAGATCGCCACGCATCGAGATGATGGGCATGATACTGATAATGATGGGCTTAAACTCTGTCGCTTAAATGCAAACGAATGGCAATTGAGCAGACGGCAGAACGGCAATTTGTTAATTATGAAAAATAAAGTAATGCATAAAAAATGGGAGGCGGTTTTTGTAGTTTTACTGGCTTAAAATACTAACTCTATAAAGCACTCTGCTACCGCATAAACTGGTATCAGTATATCTTTGGGTAGCGCATTCAACTAAATAATGCTTATAAACCAAACAAAACAGGTGAAGTAGGCCTGGTTGCAGAAAAATTTGGAGAAAACGCAATTACTATCAGCGGTACTGCACCGCAAAGTATTTCGTCATGTATGGAGACACTGGACAAGTTACTGGCAGCTCCACACGCTGTGGTCACATCCATGGTGGTCGCTGATAAGCAACTGAGTGCCGCTGATCCCATGCAAGACGTCATGCATGCGGTGGCCAACATCCTAGGTTAGTTTTGTCAGTTTTTTAACCTTTCATTTCAGCCTTCTTCGACCTCAATGATAACATAATCCCAAAAAAGAAAATGTTATTTTTTTTTTCGATATTATATATTATAATGTAGCTAAGATTCGATTCGATCACGTCTGCTTTCAAACAATAAAATCTGTACCGATCGGTTACAGATCGCAGTTCCGTTCAAAAGTTGTGATGTCACAGATAGACACACAAAACACAACTCACACACACACACACTCGTCAAACTTATAAAAAAGTAAGTATTTTTACGCCCATATCCCCGAAGAGGTTGGCAGAAGCATAACCAAGGTGGCCACGACTAGCCGAATGCACTAATTCTCACAATGTCCCCCCCCCGTGTTATTCCGGGCTCCTTTGAAGAATAGACCATCTGCCTTCCTGCCAGGCAGCTCGTAAAAGGCGAACGAAGGCTTACTGTCACTAACACCGCGACACGTGACTAGGTGGTAGAGTTTCGCAGCGACTCAACCGGATTGGTACCACCGCCTTACCTATTCCTGCCGCCATAACGTCATCACGTGTTCCGGTTCGGAGGGTAAGGTAGCCGGTAAACTTACTTTTGCTCAAGGCCTAACATCCCGGCCTCAGGTTGGCAGCGCACTATTACCACCTTTGGTGGTACTAGGCGGCGGAAATTTCTTACCATCAGGAAATCCGTCTGCTTGTTGCCTTCCAATATCATAAAGAAAAAAAACAATGTGGTAGGTGACAAGCCTATCGCCAATCGGGCACATATCCCGGGCAACGTTATTTTTTAATAGAAATTGTAAATATACATTTTCTAATTTTTGTTTGTTGCTCAACTCGGGATTGAACCCGGGACCTCAAGAAGTCAAGTCCGACGTCGGACCGCGAGACTACAGAGGCGAAATTTATAACAACCCTCTTTTCCCGTCAGGGGTTAAAAATAGTTTTCCATAAGTTTTTGCCTTAGTTTTTGTCTAGAAGTCTCTAATCTCGTAGCCTGGATGCCTCTGCATTTGTGCATAAAGTTGAGAATGAACGTGTGCCAAAATCCCAGCCACTGACAAAACAACTTCTGATTTATTAATTTAGGTGTTCATTTGTTTGTCATAAGACAGTGAACAAGAAAACTCGTGCAAGTCACGTGCTTGTCACCGGCTACTCTACCCTCCAGACGGGACGTGATAGAGACATAATGACGCCAGGAATAGTTATGGTGATGGGTCCCTAGCTATGTCACTGAAATGGTCGCCTCTTACGAGTTGCAGAGCAGGAAAAAGGAAGTGGGCAGATGGTCTATTCTACATAGAAGACTGGACCAATACGGAACAACATATTTTATATATATATTTCATGCAAACTAACATTTATTTTTATTTTCTTTAGGTATCAAAGACCCGACCAAGGTCTCGCAGTCGACAAGTCTAGTGGAAATGGGGATGGACTCTTTAATGATCTCCGAAATTAAGCAGACTTTGGATCATAGATATAGCTTAGTTTTAAGTGTGCAAGAGATTCGTAAGCTAACGTTCTCTCAGTTAAATTCCTTATCCAAGAAATAAAACAAAACCTTAGCTAGTTAAATAAAATACCTTTGTCACAATTTACAGGCCACAGCTCTTTGAGCACATCCAGAGTTTTGGTGTGAAAAAATTTAATGTTTCATAAGAACTCTAATTTTTTAATTATATATCCTTATCTTTTCTTAAATAGTCTGTATCTTGCACCATTAACTAACTAGGAAATAGACAAAAACACAAAAAAAAATATTGATCAGGGCTTTATCTAGCATAGAAAATGTATTATCAATTTAGCGTTACAAAAAGTTTCAAAATTGTTTCGCAGGTGGGGGATACTCCAGTAAAAGCTAGTTTTAAAATATATTTGTAGAAACCTAATTTTAGAAACTTGGAAATTTATTTGGTTACTAAGTCAAAATAGCCTATTAGTATTTTTATAAATGAAATTAAAAATATTACTGATATTGAAATAGGTTTTGAGGCAATATTGTTAGTTGTAAGATTAATGCTTAGAAAAATAATAAAACATTTTAATTGAATATTTCTTTTTTACTCTGTGTGCCGCGGTGATTGAGGGAGGTTGAAGATTAACCTATTATTACCTATATTTGCCTCCTGATAAGATTTTAAGGTAGACCTCTAAGTTTGCTCTACCTGTCAAGTTTCGGTTAAGTAAGAGTGTCACTAACTAGTAAATGAAGGTAGCAAATAAAACTACAAGAAACGCATAAAAGATTGAGAGCACACCTGTTATAAATGTAACCTCTACAAGTGGTCACCCGTTGGTCGAAATACGACCATAATAAATTTTAATATGTTGTTGATAAGAACGCCATCTTCATTTCTCAATACCAACGACTTTGTTTCCAAACTTTTTAGTGCGTTATCTGTAATCTTCAGTCGTTATCATCAATATTTTTGTTTGTGTGTGTCAAATGTATGGTAGTGTGGGTAATGTTTTATTTATCGATTTAATGTAGGTACTTTATAAGCATTATTATTGAATAATATGTATTAGCGTTCTGCATTTCCCCTACACATAAACTACAAGTGCGCCATATTTCGCTGTGAAAGTCGAAACTCTACCGCCTATTTGGATGTCACAGTGTTAGTGACGGTAAGACTATGTTCGCCTTTTACGAGCTGCCTTGCAGGAAGGCAGATGGTCCATTCTGCCTGGAGGAACGGAGGAGGAAGGAACCTGGACCAACACGGGGAAAAGTTTATCGGAGAAGAAAATATTTAAAAAAATAAATATTTAACTCTTTGCCTACTATCTGACTTTGCGTGAAGATACCTAACTGAGTAATTATTATAACAAGAGGTTCTAATAAACCCCGGGTCGGACAAAAAAAGTTTAAAAAATGCATATTTTCAATTTTCTCATAAAAAGAAGCTGCTTTTGCAGCCATGTGTAGGTAGGAAAAGCTATTTTGACAATTTCAAAATTTTAAATGATGATTTTATAAATACATAATGGATAATAAAAAAATGTAATTGACATGAAAATACATAATAAAACACATAATGGAGTTTCACCAAGTGCCAAAAAAATAGAAGCAATTCAATTTTTAAATGTTGATGTAACGTCTACAATCGCTGACAAAAGGACGTTTTACTATTGACCGATAGGTATATTAATATCTAAAAAAAACCTAGCTTCGTGCGTAGCGGATTGTTCAGATGACTCAGTAGGTATCAGTCTATACTCTATACTAATATTATAAAGCTGAAAAGTTTGTTTCCTTGAACGAGCTTATCTGAGAAACTGCTGGTCCGATTAGAAAAAAATATTTACACTATAATTAGTAGTAGACTATACTATACATGGTAAGTATTTGATCCGGAGAAAGGGGGCTTTGACACTGAATGGGTTAAGGGGCGTCGGTAAAAAATAGCACGACCTAAGGGCGTCACAGTACAGATAAGTTTCGGAAGCCATGAACTATAGGCTATAAATCATTACGCTAAGATTCAGGAACGAAGCATGAATGAAAAATGTATTCATAATCGGGGATTTTTTCTTATTGAGAGCTTCCGCTGCGTGCACTGCGTAAAGGTATGACAGTATTGTTCCCCTTTACAAGTTCTAAAAAAAGTTTCCAAAGGCATATCTTTATTTTAAGGTTACCCCCTAGAAAACAAAACTGAAACTGTAGTTTACGCAGAAGTACTTTAAAATAACATTAGTTTGATATAGGGTATGTGTGCCCATTCGCGTCCACGCATCAGTTCGCGTCCATTTCGCGGACACCGTTTAAAAAACCCTTAAAAATAAGTGTACTAACAAGTTAGGGAAATTAAAAGTCGTTTCTGCCTATAATACAATATATTAGTAACACATATTACCAAGACAAAAGAACTGTTTACATAATTTTTCCTGTTTAAAAAAAATAACGAATCTTAGCTATATAAAAAAGTTGTGTAAATAGCTATAATTTTAGTAAAAAAATAGTGAACCGGCGCGCGTTTCATACGTAATTTTTCAATGTTTGAATTTTAATGAAAGAATTTATTAGTTCCTAGACCTTGCAAATGAATAAAAGAATAAAAATAATGATGATTTTGATTGATTATTGTATTTTTTAAGGTGAAAATGAGGTGGACGCGAACTGATGTACTAATTTTACGAATTAGTCAGTTTGCGTCCAGGGTGGACGCGAACTCATCTTACTATTTCTAACTTGATCCTTTATTTTAATATAAAGAAATGTGTTATAAGGATGGAGTTTTATTTTGTTTTTACCACTATTATTATGCTTATTAAAATAGCCAATTTGCGTCCACATAATTATGGTCATAGAAAAAGATATAGATGTCGAAATTTACCTGGACGCAAACTGGATGGACGGATTATACCATATACCAGTTTGCGTCCACTTGTTTATTTAAATGCCAAATCTTAAGTAACCGATTTATAAAATTAAATCGGACAGTTATAGATAGGTGGTAGTCGGTAAAGTGCATTGTATAATCCCATCGGGACTAGTACCCACCACCGCTCCGGAAGGAAACAAGTGCATTAAACTGTTTCTGCCTTCTTCCACTTATACACAAGCAGCTATATGAGAAAATTTTAACGACATAAAGACAAATATACTATTATATACTTATATTCAGGCTTGTACTCTCCAAAGTTGACAAAGGTGCAACTAGGGCACGTACGATTCCACAATGCGATAGATGACAAACCTATTGCCAACCGGGCACATGTTCTATCCCGGATGACGATGTTTTCATTAGAAAATAAAAAAGATAAAGAGCATATCAACAACGAAAGAGGGAACACGGTAGGAAAAATTGAAGGAAACTAATTTTTTTTGTAAAATGGACGTGTTCGCTGTGAAATATCTAAGAGAAAATTGGCTACCTGCAGATCTAACAAAATCTTTTAAAGATTTTAAAATGTCTGTATTCTAAAATTAAGATACTGTGGATGCGAAAAAAAAATTATATGACCTAGTGGTGACCTGCCTTATATAAACAATCGATGATGTAATTTTGGGCTAGAAATCATCTGAGCTGCAAACAGTAATGAACTAATGATTGAGGATTGGAAAGAAAAATTCGTATCTACATTTGAATGCAAATAAAAACAAAAAAACACATGAAAGAGATGTAGTCATAACGTAGGTATTCAAGAGTTTTAGTAGACGTCGTAGCGCTGGTGCAAATAAATGAATCTGTTTATCCGGGTAGTGCTTTTTGCAGGGATAGTTTAATTGACGGCAATCGTAACAATAAGATCAGAGAAAGAGTGAGATTAAAAATAAGTATTTTGTTACAATATAGAGTAAGGGCATGTTCCGTTGTTTGGTACACGTTGTAAGAATGGCAGATTAGAGATTGCCAGTACAGATATACATTGCGAAACTGGAAGGACGTACTTAGTTACCCGGGGAGACCTAAGTTGATTTTCCACTGGCAATTTAACCCAGGGCCAACTCTTGCCATCACAGTCTCCATAACCAGCTTCTTTGTTTGAAAAAAGGTATGAATGTGAAAGAAGCTAGTGACACTTGGTACTCGATATTCTCTGCCAACCCAGTAATGAACTAGGCATGAACATATGTATTTATAAAGAAAGACTTAAAAACCAACATTTCTACAAATTTTCTTAATAAAATCTCCCCTTAACCCCTTTATAAGTTGGTGGACGCAAACTGGTCCATGGGTGGACGCGATCTGGATTTTGTGGACGCAAACTGGTCAAATCGCCATATTTCGATTATTTTAATTATTAAAAAATAATCACTAGACATTTTGGCTAAAACTTGGCTTAATCCTAAAATAGACTATACCACGGCTGGGTTACAATATTCGTTAATTCAATACTAGATCTAGAACATTTTTATATTTTACCTCAAACCTGCAAACTCCACTAAGTGGACGCGATCTGACACAACAACCCTAACCTACTATTGCTATATAAACGAAGTCGCGGGTTAATGTTAGCTTAAGCCCATAGTAATTATTCCACGCAGACAAAAATGCAGGCAGAAGCTAGTTTCTTAAATAAAAAATGCGGAAAGACCGTTTTAATACGAGGGCCAAACTGAAAGTTTTTAGAACTGGCAACTTAAAAGCATGTCTAAACGACGCGCCATGACACTGCAGACTCCTGATGATGCTGAAGCATACCGGCAGCTCAATAGACGGATTTCCAAGTCCTTGCGACACGACATTCGTAAGTTTAATATGAATCGCATTAAACAAACAATAGAGCGGAACCAAGGCTCTAAAGTGTTCGCAAGAGTCATGTCTATTGGGCAAAGTCAGCTGACGAAGCTGAAGACAGAAGACGGTAGTGTCACGTCCACTAAAGTTGAGGTATTGAGGGAAATTGAGAGATTTTATGGACAGT
>NJDD01001603.1:173413-184839 GCA_002245505.1 Calephelis nemesis
CTGCGATTTTTATTTATTCCCGAAAATAAAAGAAAAACTTCGAGGAAAACATTTTATGGACGCCGAAGAAGCAGTGGCTGCGTTTCAAAACGCCGTCGAAGAGACCCGTAAGGCTGAGTGGGCAAGGTGCTTTTCTCAATGGTTCCATCGAATGCAGCGATGTATTGATGTAAATGGACGCTATTTTGAAAAGTTATAATAAAACTAATAACTTGCTAGAATGCTTAGTTTTTGATTTTCTAAGAACTTTCAGTTTGACCCTCGTAGCAGTTCTAGATGATCATAAACATTGGTTTGCATTCGTCTAAACCGTAGATTAAATACAGTAGGTATATTATACTGCGTAATTGCGGCTTTATACCCTCAGGCACTTATCCTAAGAATTCTTTGACGCGAAAAGAGTCTCCGAAACCGGCCTGCTCGTATGAAAAGGGTAATGAATATGATGGAAGCCAGATAGGTTTGTTAGGATCGTGATGTCTGGCACTCGATACTCTTTGCCTACCTCGTAAGGGACTTGGCACGAAGATATGTATGTGTGTTCTTTGACCCTTTATCTACCTAGTGGCAACAGATATGTAACGCTACACTGTATGCCACAATTATTATATTATTATTAGTTTATTTGAAGTGCCTCCACTGGTAGAGGTACAGTACAGACTGGATAGTACAGTACAAATTACTTGTAGGTATCCTATCCTGTTAATACTATAAATGCGGAAGTTTATTTGTTACTCCTTCAAGCAAAAACTGCTGAACCGATTTTCATGAAATTTGGTACACGTATCCTCTATACGTATTAACTTGGGTTAACACATAGGATACATGTTCTGCCGGAGTCCAATGGACTCCAATGGCCGGAGTCGCTCCTCTTTCAGCGCGGGAGGAGGCCCGGTGGGGACCGGGCCGTAGCCGCGGAGCGAGATGGTGAATGCCAACGCGACCCCATCTCGCTCCTTGCTGGGCGGCAGGAAGGTCATCGTGTGGTTTTTAGTCGGTTCGAGTCCGACATAACCCGCTGCTCTCCCCCGAGAGCGGTGGGTATCCGGGGGATTTTCCACACGTTAAAAAAATACGATACATGTTATCCCGAAACAGCTAGTATATTATGTAACTTAGAACTAGAAAACTAAGACTAGAAAAATTCTTATTACTTTTTCCATTTTTATTCGCTCATAAAAAAGTTCGCACCATAAGCGATATTTTTTCAAAAGGTTAATTTTTTTGCTATAGAGTTAAAACTACTGCATTCGATTCAGGTTCTTTTTTATATTATGGTACCTATATGCGTTCACGATATATTTACATATATATTACCTATATGCTGTTACCTATATGCTTTCATGATATTTTTTATATTATAGTACCAATATGATTTTATATGGTACCGTTTTGTACCCTTACCTTTTTCAAGTCGCGTGTTTTGTAATTTAGAAATTACATGTCAACACTCAGGAAGTGACCAAACAAAGAATATAAATACTCTTTAACAAGAGTGACCAAATAACTTGAAGCCCGGAATGTAAAGTCAGAGAAATTTTACATTTAATCATAAACTAATTAGGCTCTACTGCAAAAATTAAGATTCACACTAATTACTAATAACTCACATTATGCTCGCCGATAGCAGTTACAATAATGAGATCAGAGAGAGGAGAGTTGGGGTTAGAAAGTGTTAGTGTAAAAATAAAGAAAAGTGTGCTTCGTTGATTCGGTCAGGTGGCAATGGCAGATGAAAGATTGACTAAATATTTTACTTGCAAAAAAATATGTAAAGGAATAGTCGATGGACATAGTAAGTACCCGGAGAGACCTAAGTTGACATTACACGATGAAATCTTTTTAGTTTCTAATATCCTAGGGCGCCAAGAGTTTGACCGCCTTGTTGATCAAGTAGCTAGCGTACAAGCCTTACTACACTGACCTGCTGCGAGGCTCGGTTCCTGATAGGGGCAAGCATTTGTGTTATGAACATTTAGATATCTGCATTTTTGGGTCTGGGTGTTTTTTAAATTTATTCTGGTACCTTTTTAAGTATTTCTATGTATTAGAATCGTTGACTAACACCCATAATACAAGCTTGTAGTTTGCTTAAAAAGAGCATTTGAAACGCGTGTTTATTTAAAAAAGGAATGAATGTGGAGGTAACTTGTCGGGTCTCTAGGAATCGTAATACCTACCTAGGACCGAATACTCTGTCTACCGCGCAGGGGACTTGGCGTGATAATAACTGTGCATATTGTCATGTGCATACATGCTAGAAAATTCCTTACTAGAGAGCTCACTTAATCCCAAGCCAATATTGATACCTATTCAAGAAAAATAAGATATTTTTAACTTTAATACCTAAATAAAATCTATTACACTGTACACCTCTACATTTCTATTATATCAAGAAGCAACAAAATAATCCTGTGTTAGAAAGTTAGTGTATATTTTAATACTGCATTTGAAACATGTTCTTCGCCACTTATCTGTGGTCTAGCGGTTCAGTTGTTGGACTTGACTGCATGAGGTCCCGGGTTCGAATCCCGGGACGGGCAACAAAAAGAAAATTGGGTTTTTCCAATTTTCTAGTAAAAAATGTTGCTAGGGAATAGAAATGTGCTCAATTGGCGATAGGATCGCCACCTATCACGTTGTGGGACTTAGTGTCTTTGGCTAGTCGTGGGTGCCCTAGTTGACCTCTGCCTACCTCTCAGGGGATATGAGCTTAAAGATACTTACTTACTTACTTACTTACTTTTACCCATGTTTTTTTAAAGGTCACATAGAAGTTTTGAAAGTCATTAAAATGATGTTATAATTTCATAGAATCAACACATTGTCCATACTGACCTAGGTACCTACCTATATCTTACTAACTGTTCCGACAGAGATTTACTTAGTATGAAAAAAAATAAAAAGGTTTTCTCTAGTCTCCTCGCAGCCGAACGAGATAAAAAATAATCTATGTCAGTTTCCTAGTTCTAAGCTTACTTCCCATCGATGAACAGCCAAATCGGTTTAGCCGTTCTTATGTTATTAATAGGTAACAGGCATTGTTTATTATATTATAATATTTACCAACTGTTCCGGTGAACCTCGTTTCACTTGTTTAGATTATATGGGAAGAAAATAAATATTGGTTTTGCTAGTTTCCTGACAGTTTAAAAGGATAAAAAGTATCCTATGTCCATTTCCTGGTTCTAAGCTAGGTACTTCCTCGTCAACTTTCAGCCAAATCGATTCAGTCATTTTTGAGATAAATAAAAGAGGTAAATATTGATTTCATAAACCGTTTCATCTGGAAACAGTGTTGTAGTAGGTAGGTATATAAATATATTTAGAATTTCAACGCTATTTGTGAGCAAAATATCCATTCTATAGCGCTGTTACCCAAACTAACCTCATGATATTAAATATTATTATTTAAGGAAAATTGAAATAGGTACATGTTATACTGTTATTACAGTTTGAATTCAAATAATATGAGCGCAGTACAAAACTGCAAAACCGACTTCGACTGCAACAAGTAACTCATGTAGGAGTACTTACATAAAAAAAGAGAATTTTTCGCGATTTTCCTAAGATTCTATTAGGTATCCGACCCCGACTTAGTGGCAATGGGCCTCGAAAGTGAGGTATTTCAAATAAAAAAAAAGTATTTCTAAAATCAGTTCCAAATATAGCTTTCTTTTTTTGGAAAGAGTCTACCTAGACGAAGTCTCATGGTGGTCCCTTTGCACCAAGTCCGGATCTGATGATGGAATCCTAGTAAAATTGAGAAAAATACTTAGCATAATACCTACCTATTAGCGCTTGCATTGACGTGTTCCGGTTTGAAGGACAAGGTAGCCGATAAACTTACTTTTGCTCGAGACCTAACATCACGGCATAAGGTTGTCAACGCACCATTACCATCTTTGGTGTCTCAAGGAAATCCGTCTGCATGTTTGCTTTCCAATATCATAAAAAAACAGTTACTTAAATGACTTACTAATTAAAATTGAAATCTGAGTTTAAAGTATTTTAAACAGACAGTAACTCATTGTTCAATTTTCATCACGTCCACTTCCGGTATGATAGTGATGGGTTGATATGTGTCATCATTTCGCGATATCGATATTCACCATCGATATAATTGGCAAGGTCGCGCGTGGCAAAAAACCTGCGCGGGAAGGGGCGCGCGTCGGGCCTCGCCATTGGTCGCGTGCACGTGGCCTGATCTCGCACCATGGCAACGCGCCTCACCCCGCTCGCCGGCTATTCGCAACCACTCACCTCAAACCAACGGATTCTGAATCAGTCGCGCCGCGGTATCACGTTTGTACGTCGTGTCATCTAATATGACTTTATTATCGTAATTTAGATCGCGGGCCGGTCGATAAATAAGAATATTTCCTGCGTGAGCAATAACGCTTTGTATAGTTTATTGTATTGTGACTTTGTTGTACGTTGGCAGCCATCCCTCACAAAATCACACGAAGGGTTTCGCTCTCACTACAAAACAATAGCATTAGTGAGTATTATACCTACATTATTTTAAAAAGAAGCCAGAAAACTATGTATTGATTGTTATTTGTTTACATTGTATTACGTGGTCAAACGTTGAAATTTTCCACAACTGCACATTGTACACCAAACCTATCTGCCAAATTGTATTGAGCTACGTTCAGGAATTTAATTCAAAATGGTACCTATATTCAAACATTTTATAATCTAATTTATAGATGTTTTCAAACTGGGACCAACAGGAAGAATAATGTTTATTTTTTTTAATGATGAGTAATAGCACGTCTTCGGCCATTAGATAATAGTACAAAATATGGCCTGTATCGATAACCTCTTCTAAAATTTGCTAGCTGCGTCTTATACCTAATTAGCGAATCAGATGTTAATTGTTTACACAACAAAATATGATGTCACGCATGATCTCGCGGTTGTCGAAATGTCAACACTAGTGATGTCAGAAAATGTAGATAAAAAAAACTACTCGTTTAAATAAAAATGAATTTCCATTTCGCTTGGTCGGTTGCCTTGGATGCCCGAACGGATGTACCAGTTTTGCTTATTATTTTGAATTAAATACCTAAAAACAATTTACTTTTTCCCATTTAAGTACACACACACACCTTTTCATACTTTAGCTAAGTATAATTTGTTTGTTTGCTCACATACCTATTTGTGTTAATGAAAACTAATTACGTAGTATACCTAACTACGTACATACATATCTTCACGCCAAGTTCCTTACGAGGTAAGCAGAGAGAATCGATTGCCAGACCTCACGATCCTGACAAATCTGTCTGGCTTTCTTTACATCTATTACCCTTTTCATACAAACACGCCGGTTTAGGAGACTTGACACCACCCTCGGATAATATCCGAATGATTGATCGTGGATTGCTTGGTCTCCCCGGGTACCTACATCCATCGACATTCGCATTGTAAACCTACCTACCTACCTATCTGCTTTGTCGATCTTTCATCTGTCATTCATTTTCTCATTTACCTACATATTTTACTCATAGTTTTTTTATTTAAAGTGATAGGAACGAAGTTACTAGGACGGCTAGTTAAGTAATTCATTTGGACAATTTATGACCCCCAACTCCTTGCAAAATATGATTAAATTGTGAATATTTTCTACCTAAGTCGATTTCTGGACTTGCCACCAAATAGGTAACCTTCTTATTACAACGGCTGAAATAGGAGGTAGGTACCTGTTAGGTGTGGTAGGTAGAAGATAATTTAGCAGAGTTTTCGCAAGTGTTCCATCTGTGTAGCAGTCACGGTTTTAGTGACAATTATTTGCCCACCTCTCAAGATTTGCCTCCTTCATGCCAAGTGGTCTGTCGACTTTGACACTTAATATTTTAGAATTTAAATTGCAAGTCACTGCCTGAGCCCTGTCTAGGTAATTGAAATAGATACCTATAGGTACATAATAGGTAAGATAAAAGTACCTATATGCTACTCTGTCAAGAAAGTACAGGGAAAAGATCAATAATACCATACAATAGATAGGTACAACATCAAATTTTATTTTATCACTTTTAAAGCATGCTTCTTCAGAAACTATTCATTTACGCTAATGAATAATCCAATCTTCTTGCCCGTGTTAGTCCGGGCTTGGGGCTCCTTTGCAGAAAAGACCATCTGCCTTCCTTCCAGGCAGCTCTTAAAAGGTGAGCATAGGCTTACCTAGCTGTAGGTGGTAGAGTTTTGCATCGACTCGCCCGCATTGGTACAACCGCCATAGCTATTCCTGCTGCCATAGCGTCAGCGCTTGCCATTGACGTGTTCCGGTTTGGAGGGTAAGGTAGTCTGTAAACTTACTTTTGCTCGAGATGCCATAGGTACCGACCTAAGGTTGGCAACGCACCATTATCAGCTTTGGTGTCTCCAGGCGTGAATTTCTTACCATCAGGAAAATATGTCTGCTTGTTTACAATATCATAAAGCTACGAAGTTATAGCGGCAGGAATAGGTAATGCGGTAGTACCAATCCGGGTGAGTCGCGTTGAAACTCTACCACCTAGTGAGATGTCACGGTGTTAGTGACGGTAAGCCTTTGCTCGCCTATTACAAGCTGCCTGGCATAGGAGAGCAGATGGTCTATTCTTTAAAGGAGCCCGGACCAACAAACAAACTCAAACTCGTAGACCCACGTATCGTCAACAGTAATAATGATTTTCAAGAATATTTGGTCGAAATTGACTCGTTTTAGCTTGTTTTTAGCGTTTTCCCCGTGTTAGTCCGGGCTTCTTTGCAGAATAGTAATCTATTATAGGCTTACCGTAACTACGTTCCTGCCATCATAAATAACATCATGACGTGTTCCGGTTCGAAGGGTAAGGTAACCGGTAAACTTACTTTTGCTCTAGGCCTAACATCCCGACCTCAGGTTGGCAACGCACCATTACCACCTTTGGTGTCTCTAGGCGGCGTCAATTTCTTACCATCAGGAAATCCGTCTGCCTGTTTGCCTTCCTATATCATAAAAAAAATTACACCGTGACATCTGACTAGGTAGTAGAATTTCGCACCGACTCACCCGGATTTGTACCACCGCCTTACCCATTTCTGCCGCCATAACGTCATGACGTGTTCCGGTTCGGAGGGTGAGGTAGCCGGTAAACTTACTTTGGCTCAAGGCCTAACATCCCGACCTCAGGTTGGCAACGCACCATTCCCACCTTTGGTGTCTCTAGGCGGCGTGAATTTCTTACCATCAGGAAATCCGTCTGCTTGTTTGCCTTCCATTATCATAAAAAAGACCAATTAGGTATATGAAAGAACATAAAAATAATAACTTTAAAAAATGTGTTAAATGTAAATTAAAAATCAAAAAGGTTGTTAAAACATTGCTGAATAATTAGCACATAAGACTGCTTTGGATTAATTGCTCCTCATGCCTATCTCTTATAATATAACACGTATCATTACATTAATTATTGTAAATATATTTTAAAAAAAAATAAAAAAAGACAAGCCCGCTGAGTTTCTTGCCGGATCTTCTCAGTGTGCGGCCGCGTTCCGATCCGGTGGTAGATTTATTATTATATAGACCCGTCACAAGCGCCTCTTGTAGGTTTATGTGAAATAAATATGACGATTTATTATTATTAATGTTTAATTTTCAGTCACAGTTCACTCTTGCGATTATAATTTGAGTTACAGATGTTGAGTGCCTACCAGAGCGAGGCGAAGATTTGCATCACATCACAACCTCTTTTGGACACTTTCTAAGTCGAGCTAATTATGAGTGTACTCATAATGAGCTCGACTTTTTAATTCACCGTAAGCCTTCTGTAACATTTTCACTGGCTGAAAACACGGAATTCCGTTGACGGTGCAAAATTTAAGGCAAACTCTTTGTTCGATATCCTGGTCTATCGTAAAATTGTAAAATACACACCAAGTATGCAAAACTAGAAACAGTACTGTATTCAATCTAGGTATAGGTATATCAGTACGTGATGCCAAAACTTTGGACCCCTTTTTACGAAAATTGCGCGGTCGAAGGAGCATAAAATTTGTCACACTTATAGTTTATGTGTAGGAAAAAAGCAGAACGGTAATATTTTTCAATAGTAATGCTTATAAAGTATAATAAATAAAACATTACCCGCACTACCATGCATTTGACACACACAAACAAATACATTGATAATAACGATAAAAGATCACAGATGGCACGCTAAAAAGTTTGGAAACAAAGTAGTTGGTCTTGAAAAATGAAGATGGCGTTCTTATCAACAAGATATTAAAATCTATTATGGAATTTCGACCAACGGGCGACCACTAGTCCACACAAATATTATAAATGCGAAAGTAGCTCTGTCTGTCTGTCTGTTACCTTTTCACGCCTAAACCACCCAACCGATTTTGATGAAATTCGGTATGTAGATAGTTTTAATTCATGAGAAGGACATAGGCATATTATTTTTTGGGAATTCAACCCCTAAAAGGGTTAAAAGGGGTGAGTTAGTATGAGAAAAATATTTCTATTGCACATTTTTGCATGAAACTTCGAATTAATGCTTTTTAGTACAAATGATGAAACACGTATTTGAGGGTTTTTCGAAATTCACCCCCATTGGGGGTTAAAGGGGGTGGCAAAGTTTGTATGAGAAAAATATTTTTATTGCACGTTTTTGCATGAAACTTTGAATTAATGCTTTTTAGTACAAATGACAAAACACGTAATTCAGGGTTTTTCGTAATTAACCCCCATTGGGGGTTAAAGGGGTGGAAAAGTTTGTATGAGAAAAATATTTTCATTGCACATTTTTGCATGAAACTTTGAATTAATGCTTTTTATTACAAATGATGAAACACGTATTTCAGGGTTTTTCGAAATTCACCCCCATTGGAGGTTAAAGGGGGTGGCTAAGTTTGTCTGGAAAATTTAATTCTATTGAAATATTTTTGCATGAAACTTTGAGTTAATGCTTTTTAGAACAAATGACGAAACACGTATTTCAGGGTTTTTCGAAATTCACCCCATTGGGAGTTTAACTCTATTGAAATATTTTGCGTGACACTGAAATAATTCTTTGCAATACAAATTATGAGATACATATTTAAGCGTTTTTTGAAAATCACCCCTATGGGGGTTAACGGGGGTGGTACAATTTGCGTAGGAAAAATATTTAACAGTAATTTTTACAATAAGTCCATAACGATGAACCACATACTAACATTAGTTTATCATTAACGAAAAACACACAAAGAAATTATGAATCACATAGCAAAATAGCAAATATTAATATCATAATCATAGCAAAATTGGTTAAAAATTCCTACTAACATTATAGATGCGAAAGTAAGTCTGTCTGTCTGTCTGTTACGCTTTCACGCCTAAACCAGTGAACCGATTTTGATGAAATTTGGTACAGAAATAGAATAGACCCTAAGGAACAACATAGGCTTTTTATTGCAAAAAATAGGGGAGAATGGGTAAAAAGAGGGGATGAATGTTCATATGGAAATTCGTCATTTTTAAAGCTGTACCAGTGAAACTTTGTATTTAGACACTTTATGATAAATGAAAGAACATAGGCTACTTTTTATCAGTAAAAATGAGGGAGAATGGGTAAAAAAGGTGATCAATGTTCGTATGGCAAATCGTTTTTTTTGTTTGAAAGGGTATATTTCAGAGGTGGTCGCATGGTCACCAGGTCAGGATCTGATGATAAAATCCTGGGTAAAAACGAGGGAAATTCTAAAAAAATGTTGGCAAGAATAGTGTTTTTGTGGATTATGATCACTTCCTAGCATTCGACAATGGTCACTCCATACACAGACTCAACAGACTTGCGGAATAGGCTGACCGTTAAGTATCTTTGAGGGACTTCGAGATATTTACACAGACGCAAGGGAGAAGATCAGCTAGCGCTCAGCGTCAAGCTCAAAGTAGAATCATTTTCAGAAGGTTTAATAGGAATGTTTTTGTTAATGCAGGATTCTATTATGACCACACGTTACAGTATAAAAATACTTCTTTAATTTTTATTTGGCATTGTGATCCCTTGAAATTCAAAGATGAAACGCAGAGTTGTGCTAATGGTAAGGTATTATTACTTAGCTTGGTGAAGCAGCTGAGCTGCTTAAGTCTCCTTTATTGTGCAATTCTAATGAATCTCGAAGATTTTTAAGCAATATGCGCAAAAGCAATAATTGTTTTCAAATGACGTCGTTTAGATTAGGTAGACACATAATGATGTGATGATAAAAATGTCCTAGCATAATGATGCTAGGACATTTTTCTGTGCAAGGTCAAATTTATCGCAGAGTCTGTTCAAACTAATATTAAAAAACTGAAGAGTTTAATTTTGTTGCTACAATTTCTAAATATGTGAGTTTCTGAAGATATCCCCGAAGGGTTAGTTCGGCCTAACTGTACAACCAAAGCGCTCACGACTAGCTGAAGACATTAAATCCAATTTGGTAGATGACAATTTCTAAATGTGAGTTTCTGAAGATATCCCCGAAGTTCTGCCTAACTGCACAACCAGAGCGCTCACGACTAGACGAAGACATTAAGTCCATTTTGGTAGATGACAATCCTGTAGCCAACCGGGCACTTATCCAATCCCGGGTAAGTGGCAACGTTACTATTAGGTAGAAAATTGAAACTTCACAATTTCTTTTTGTGTTTTTTTGTTGCCCGGATCGGAGATCAAACCCAAGATTTCAAGAAGTCATTCCGAAGACGCACAGTTAGACCTCAGAGACGATATGTATATTTCTAAAATTTCGAAAAAAAATCTGTTAGAGGTTTCCATAACTTACTATACAGTTTAATTTCACAGGATTTGCCGAAGTGCAGATAAAACTTTGGAAACAATAACGTATTCCTACTATTTATCTGAGGTGAAATTAGAAAAGAGAAAGTGTATGTTTAGTTTTGACGGCAAAATTGCTAAATTGATTTTAACATTAAAAAAAAATATATGAAACTTTGGATAGCGATATACCTAGGCTACATTTTATCTTAAAATTTTAACGAGCAGTGTAAGAGAGCTAAATATCAAATTAGTAGACTACGCGGGCGAAGCTGCGGGTAACAGCTAGTTTAATATAAATGGCAGATGCAACTTGAACTTCGCCAAAATGAAACGGTTGCACCAATTTAATACCAACAAAAGAAAACAAAAATTTGAATTTGGAACTATAAACAAATAATCCATTCCCGTCGATCCTTTTTTTTTAATGTTAATTTGAACTATTTATACTTTGCAGGTTTATCAATTATTACTAACTAACACACACACAGCACTAAACAATTCCAAATTACACCTACATACCTACTACAAAACGTTACTTGTGGACATATGTTTAATTAAATATGTTTTTTTGCTCGGTATTTTTTTTGTTTTTTTATAAATTGTGTTTTTTGGAAATTATATTTAAGTACGAAAATTTAAGAAGTCTAA
>NJDD01001604.1:8447-35648 GCA_002245505.1 Calephelis nemesis
TGCGTGCGTGCGTGCGTGCGTGTGTGTGTGTGTGTGTGTGTGTTGAAGAAATAGAAATTTGTACTACCATGGTAATCACTACGTAGTATAAAACAAAGTCGCTTACTCTGTCGCTATGTCCCTTTGTATGCTTAAATCTTTAAAACTACGCAACGGATTTTGATGCAGGTTTTTTGTATAGATAATTTGTTAAAAAGGGAAGGCTTTACATGTATAATTTATACCTGTGTGGAGCCGGGCCGGGCTGCTAACGGGTGAAAACGCGTGTACACATATGCGTCTCGAGTCTGGTATGCTAAGTGCATACCAGACTCAGACCATACAGACTTGGCACATAATATATATCATTCATCATCATAATCATCGCGTTTTTTTTATTTTATAACCAATTTGGTGTTGGGAAATGACGACCCCATTTCCCGTTGGTTTTACTGTAGTAAAGCTGTTTACAGAAATTTCCTACTAATGCAGTCAGTCATAATTACACTGCTCTGCAACATCTAATCCAGATGGGTTCTGACATCATAACGTCAATGCTCGCCAGTACAGTATGCCAGCGCATGTAGACTAAAATCTCGCCCTAAAGGTAATGAGATGCACCAGCAACATCTTTGGTGTCTTCATTAGTAGCCTGGTTGTTCACTATCTTATAACATATGAAACCTATGTCTCACAGGTAGTAAAGGTCCGCGTCGCTTTATAATTCCTGTCATATACCACACAGATAGCGTTTATTGCATTCCTGTTATCGTCTTATTATCAGGGCTGTCAATTTTATTTTTTTAACACACGACAGGAAAAGAGAGGTTATACGTTTGACGGTTCTATGTGGGCGTCTGTATGTGGCATCATATCACCTACATGGAGAGACGGTAAATGTGGATTATTTGAAAGTTGATGTGATCGAAATGGTTCTTAGCAACACTGCAGTAATTTTTGTCAGGGGTTATTGAAAACCTTAAATTTTATGGTCATCCTTCGCCTCTGTGGTCTAGCGGTCTGATGTAAGAATTCCCCCTAAAGTCCCGGGTTCAATACCCTGGTCGTTCAAGAAAAAGCAATTGTGTTTTTTAAATTTTCTAATAAAAACAACATTGCTAGGGATTCGCTGTCCTCGGTTGGCGACAGGCTTGTCAACTATGATATTGTGGGAATTAATGTGTTCGGCTAGTCGTGGGTTCCCTGGTTGTACCTCTGCCTACCACTTCGTGGATCTCACATCCACGAAGTGGTAGGCAGAGGAACGGGAAGATCCTTTTACCTTTTTAAGGTCATTCATTTTTTACCTCTACGAAAAAAAAGAGTATTATAAGTTTGGCGCATATGTGTATGTATGTATGTGTGCGTTAGTCTAACTGGGGTTCTGGTCGCGAAGGTAGGCGATGGAAACGTTAGATTTTTGACTTGTAATATTATGTGTTACTCGTAAAATATTCGTCCACAATATGCAATTTTGTTACTATTATTAATTTTTAAACACGGGTTTTCCGGGATTAGTAAAATAAAAGCTTATTCATCTATATTATTAGATTTCCGCAAAGTAACGCCTGATTCAGTATTAAAAAATGTCTGTATCATCAGAATTTCCAAAAAAAATGGACTGATATCGTTGCAGATTTTTAGTTTAAAAGTTGACGTGAGATCAGTAAAATAGGTTTTGATGCGATTTTAATACTATATCGTCTATGTAGGTAGCTAAACCTACCAGCCTACAATGGAAATCAAAAAATGGAATCAAACATAATATAACAATTGGAGTCGTTTAAAAATGACTCTAAAAATGGATAGGTGTCTACTCATTTAGTCTAATTCTTACAATTCTGTAACAGTTATTAGATACTGACTTTCCATCAGATGATTACATCATTTACATAATAAAAAATCCTTTTTCTTTTCTCAAACGGTAGTATAAAAGAAATATGTGAAAGCAACTTGGAAAAGAGGCAACCCTAATATTATCAGTGATCAATAAAAACCAGAAAGTCGATGAAATTTTTCACAATTTGTGTTTATTTCGACTAGCTCTATCTCGTGGTGAGTGCTGACAATATTTTCCATTTCTTTTTATTTTTACTTTTTTAATAGTGCGAATAAATTAAGCCCTAAAATTACTAGGGTTGAGTGAGATGATATCCCTCGGATTCCAAATGGAATGGCTTTTCCAAACTCAGAATAAGAAGTGCTTTAAAAAGTGTTGCACTGTTTGATTTTTTAACGACTTTGAAAAAGGAGAAACTTATACCTATGTTCGACCCTTATGAGTTTGTTTTTATGTATGTTATTCGATTCCTTCGAAAATTTTCTCTTTATTTATAAGAGCTTCGAGGCGGCCTTTTTACCTTCAAGTCTGGATCTTACAATGGAATCCCAGGGAAATCGACTTAAATACTCGTTTTTTGTGTAAGCCCCTTGATAACTTAATTATTGATATCAAAGTAGATGATTTGCATTTACTGTGCTAAAGCTGCCTATTATGGGTCTGAAGCAGCCCAGTACCAACGACAACTAATAGGATTGTAACGGAATCACATGGTATAGTCCAAAAAATTTAGATATTTGTTTGCTTTGTTCGTAAAAATGTTAATGATACAAATCATTAAAATCCTAAAATTCCGCAGAAGGACGAGTGAACGGATATTACCAACTGACAGTGATAGTCTTTAAAATCGTAAAAATAAAGAAGAACGTTGTCGAGTAACTTACTTACAAGTAGCACTTAATTTTAAAAACAAAAATGTATTGTGTTTATAATTGCTAGAAATATGGAAAAAAAATGTGTGCGTGTACTAGCGTACACTCGTAAGAAGTGAAGAAGTGAAACTTCTTTATGACGTTATATTTCAAAAAATAATTTACTGGGTATATGCAACTTTACAGAAATTGGTTAAAGTTTATTGCCAATCCCTACTCCGCTGGAGAAAGTATAATTCGAATCACGCGTAGTAGGGATAAGAACAAAGATGTCGCGTAACGGAAAAATGTGACGCGAAACGAAAAAATGTTACACTCATTTTTTTTCCAACCCTGATAAAGAAGTTTCACTTCAAAAATTAAAAAGCTATCATAATCACTATCATCAACTAATCATAAAATTAAAAGTAGTCTTTAACCCCCGCCTAAAACCTATCAGCTACATTACAGTAGCTAAAGCCCATCTCGAACATAACATCAGCATCAGTATTCAAACAAACAAATCGTTTAGGAGTAATGATGCAATAGACACACCTATACACAGACACGTCGGACTTATATCTCTTTTTCCGTCTGGGGTTTCAAAAGATAACTATAGCTTAGCTAGCATGAAACAGCAAAAAAGCATACTGCTTTGCTGCAGCTGAAAGATGTTTTAAGTGCGTCACTGTCCTGTAGCCGAGCACAAGTTAATATATTATAGCTCATTACCAACAAGACCACCGGTGGTAGAGTACTGTACAGCAATTTATTGTGGGGGGGATCCACCGCCTTACCTATTCCTGCCGCCATAATGACTCTGTCAAGTTCCATTTCGGAGGGCTAACGTAGCCAGTAGACTTGCACAATAGGTCTAACATCCCAGCCTAAGAACAGCGACGCACCTGTTCCTTCTATGGTGTCTATAGGCCGCGATTGTCTTTAAACACCAGGAGATTCGTGTGCTTGTTCGATGCCCTCACACCTTAAAAAAATATATTTTTTAATTTGTTAAACGACTTTATCTAAATGTAACAGGCTACTATTCGTCAAAATCGGTTAAGAAATAGTAATATATGTAATGTTATAAATTGAAAATAGCTCAAAAATATTAGCGTGATGTTGGTAAGCAGTGAAATCGATATCGATGATTGTATATCTAAATTATTTATTCATAAATATGTATCCGCTTAAAGAGATATGGCGGTATCATAGGATTATCAGCGACATTTTGTATTATTACGATTACGAAGGTCGTTTACTGTCGATAAAACGCTTCCTCTGAAAAATAAAACTACAGTTGAGGTATTTAAGGGATAATGAAGAATCTTATTTCTAAATAATGCGGATAAACAAAAATCCAATCATGGAATGTTGGGAATAATCTAGCATCTAAATGTAAATGAAACATCGTACTGTCAACTTTTTAAATTCCATATTTATGGGTTTAATTTGATAGGTTTGCCACATTGTAGGATTTAGTGACTTTGGCTAGACGTGGATGCTCTGGTTATACCTCTGCCTACCTCTTCGTGAAAAATACTACATACTTTGAAGAATTTAATCCTAACGTTTTGAGAATAATCGAGAACCTAAATCTCAATTATGGGTGTTATTCATATTATTAAAAAATTAAAATTTGTTAAAACATCGAAATATTCAAAATCAAGAATACAAATTCAAAATTTTAAAATTCGAATCCTAAATTTAAGAAAAAATTAAGAATCGGAGCTTTAAATGTTGGATAATCATTAATGAACTATTTGAGTCCTATTAATTATTTTGGGGCTCTCAAACAATTACTTAAGACTAAGCACAAGTTGAGGACAAGAATCTAAGATTGAAAATAGAGTTCTTTCGAAGTTTCCGTAGATATCTACATATCTGTATTTCTCCGGCTCCTGTCTTTTTCCGTATTGGTCTAGGTCTCCTGTGAATCAATAAATTGTCAGATAAACGGACTGTGGGCCTTACACGCCTGTCACTGTCACCATTAGTCATGTTTAAGTGGAAGATCCCGGACAGCAACTAGTTCAAAACTTTAAAAACGTTCAAAACTAGTTCAAAAATATTAAAATTGGTTCAAACGTTTTAATTGCTTTCCTCATTCTTTAGTTAAAATTTTTGTGTTACATAGTTTCAATAATGAATAAGATTATTGATTACCTACGAATACAGCCTACCTACTTACATTACGCCATGTCGCTTCGTGTAGATGTTATATGGGATTGGATGAAACCGTTGCCCTGAAAAATAGTTACCTACTGTAGTTATAAAGTATCTGGAAAGTTAACTATCCTAAACTTTATCGATATCGATAAAGTTAGCGAACTTCGCAACCTTTCACTATTGTTTGCAAAATAATAAGTAAATCGTACCTACCTGATATGTACTTACTTAGTTTGATGAAAGAGTCAATTATTAATTGCGTAATGATAGGTATCTTAACGCCGTATTCCCGAAGAGATAGAGATACAACCGGAGGTTCTACCATGAACGCTTATAGCAGTATTATTTCCATCTTGCTAAATGTTCGCTTTTATAAGCCACTTTATGGCATACGGTATAATGTCTTTCTCAGATGACAATTAGTTATATTAAATAATACTGTTTTAAGAGCTGAGGGTAATCCCCCGGGACACCCACGACTAGCTGAAGACATTAAAGTCGCACTGTGTGATAGTAGGCCAAACCAATCGCCAACCAAGCACATTCACGGGCAACATTATTTTCTTATTAAAAAATTGAAAAACTATATTTCATTGTGAACATATTAACATAGGATTCTCTGCAAAAAATGCAAAAATATAAAAGTTAATAAAATTTTAAAATATAAATAAAATATTATGTTCAGGAGATTTTTAGGCAACCCAGCTTTGATATTTTTTTAGTAAACTAAATTCGTCGGTAGGTAGGTATGTGTATGCGGTGTAGTAATTTTCTATTGTTATGAAAGATAAGAAGTATGTTTATGAATATTTTATTTTAGTAGATAACCGATTCTTTTTATATTTAGAATAAGAACTTAAACATTTTGTTTTTGTTTTCAGATCTCACCCACTCCAAAATGTCTCTAGATTCGGTAATTATACAAACATAAATTAATTACACAACGAAAAAAAATGGGATGACAAGTCTGCCTCCGCGACTTTAAAAAAGTACCCGTCTTATTAATAAAAATAGGCTAAAGTATTTCAGGGTTTAAGTTATCATTATGTCTATCCATTTCAATACAGACGTTTATCTCATATATATGCAATTTGCAACAGGTTATCATCATATTATATGCAATTAAATCGTTGCAAAACCAACTTTAGTACCTTTAAGTTTGTTAATAAGACGGTAGAAGTTCTTTTAATCGAAGATTAGGTATATCAATTCCTGCTAAACCGTTCTAGATAAAATATAAGTTAAATAGGTACTATAAATATAGGTATAGCAGTTTTCCGTGATCAGTAGGGCTACTCTTGAATCTCGATTCATGCAATATTGGAAATTGGAATCGAATTTGTCATTTTTGGTACTCTTGAACACAATTTTGGCGAAATATTAACATGTAGTTAATAGTTAATAATAGCTTACTTTATGGGATTCGTTGAATTTATTTGTAATTACCTACATGTTAACTGTAACTGTTACTGTGTTCAAAAATACCTAAAATGACATATACCTATACGATTTCAATTTCCAATTCGCATTATATCAAGATTCAAGAGTAACCCTACTGGTAACGAAAATACAAACTGAAACACAGAAACAAATACCTAAGTAGGTAGCTAGGTACTTAATTTTTGAAGTCATGCCCAATGTGCCATGCTCAATGTTTGTCAAGTGGGCATGGCACAAGATTGGCAAAACTGTTCTAATTATAAATAGTTTACGCAAATAAATATTGTCGACTCCTAGCTTTCTGGCCTCATTAAGGCATGAACATATACAAACGAATTAAAACTGTAAATTGTAGAGGTACCTATATAAGAAATAAGTACGTACCTACCTACTCACCTAATTATATACTGCAACAATAACGTATCGATTTTGATGTTTTTTTTTTAGAAATGTATGTCATGATTTACGAGGTTAAAAATGGTTTATTTTGTTTCTCAACACTTTATATCTAAAGTTTGAATTTATGGTCCAAGTCCTATGACAGAGAACTTAGCTCTTCCATGTCTTTGAAAATCAATTCCGAAATTATCATTACTTTTTAACATCCTACAATTCATACTTTTTTAAGATATTTTAAATCTCTTAATATTAAGGACATCTCTTAAGATGTTATTGCTTTATCTTTTTTCATCGTTATTCTATACATAAGTACATAATATATTCTCGCTAAGTCCATCTTTATCCAATTTTATTCTATCTGAGTATGTGTGTCTATGTGCATGAGATATTTGGAATATTTGTGATGTATGTCTATATTTTGGATCTGTAGATACTTATTTGTTTTATTTGGATTTATGATGATATTATATTATTATTATTATTTCATTACCAACAGTTTTTGTCATTTAAGTCATCCACTTACCACTTCTCTTTAATTTTAAAATTCAAATATGATTTAGTTAAAGAGAAAATTCTATTTTATATAAAAGGTACTAGTCGACCCGGTGAACTTCGCATCGCTTGACATTATGAGCTATAATTGTGGAGAAACTTATATTCTGATTAATAGCAAAGAAACTTCTTTTAATTGGCATAAAAATAACTATAGGTAACCTTCCTTCTTTTATTTTAATTACCTTGGAATCATGACCTACATTTGGAAAAGATAATTACCAAATTATTAAATTAGGTATAGGTATGCTGAGTTACTTCTTTCCAATTTTTTGCATTATGTGTATTCAATAAAGTGTCAAAATTAATTAATAAGGTGCGTTTCTAAACCTATAAAAAATTATTATCTTTTTTTTGTGACAGCAATTCCAGTCAGTTGCCGAGTCCGTCAGGAACTGGAAGAAAAAGCCCAGTGACGACGAGAACCTGGCGCTGTACTCTCTGTTCAAGCAGGCCACCATCGGAGATGTCAACATTTGTTAGTTTTTCTTTTTATTTCACTTTTATCGTTACTCGACCTTAAACTTCTGGCGCGGCATCAAGGACAAGCTAGGTCCACTATTCACTTGACTATTAAACCAGAGCATTCAAACAGTAATATCAACGTCTGGTTAGGTGTTAGAGCAGATGTCCTCAAACCAATTTCATGTAACGCCCACTTAAAAAATCAGTTATTTTGTATCGCCCCTTTTTTTCTCGTCAAAAAATTAATTTTTTTTTTCGCCTGGAGTTTAAAATAAAGAATTTTGTTTAAGTTTTCTTACCGCCCCCCTATATGGTTCCAGCGTCCACAAGGGGGCGTTATCGCCCACTATGGGAAAGATTGTGTTAGAGTATCATACCACAGCTCATTATATCATGAGTCTGGGTTGTTTATTAAATTTATTCCAGTATCTATTTAAGTATTTCTGTGTATTGAAATCGTTGACTAACACCCATAACACAAGAATATAATTTGCTTACTTTGGGGTTAGATTCAATTCTTGTAACTTGTCCAGGGATATTTATTTATTTATGAGAGATTGCGACTGACGTGTTCTGATGCTGAATGGCAGGGTAGCCGTCAGCTAGACGTTCACAATACGTAACGTGTATTTCTTATTCTCGTTAATTGTGAAATCCGTTTGACAAGCATTAAATAATTTGAGAAAATTGTATTTGTAAATTCTAATTCAAAACACTTTTCAAAATCGTTAAACAGATGTTGTGTTTTTTTGTATTTTTTAGTTTGTAATTTAGTTTAGAACGTTAGAACAAGTTATTCTTCAGTCGGAAGTCAAAACTTACTTCCGAAGTTCTATAATTTATTGAAGTTTTAGACAAAATTTTAGTCTCACTTTTTTTTTGACAAATTGGCAATTTTCATTTATAGATTTCAGTTTGAAATACTTACTTCGGAAAATAAATATTCACATCACCTCCACAGTAGCGAAATGGCGTAGCCATACATTTTTGCTGATAGAGTATGTAAAGTTAGGTTCCGTAGAGTTAGATCGTGTAGATTCAGAAGCTTGGCTCTACACGAGATCTGTTATCTTTTTCACAGGGCAAACCTTATGTGGTCACCTTAAAGATATAATATGTAGTTCGCCTCGTTCGTTTGCGGTCGTTGTAGTTCGCCTAACTACAATGACCAACCGCGAGGCTCGGGTTCGATTCCCGACGGGGGCAGATATTTGTGTGATGAATATTAAGATATCTACATTTCCGGGTCTAAGTGTTTATTAAATTTATTCTGGTATCTATATAAGTATTTCTATGTATTAGTATCGTTGACCAACACTCAAAACACAAGCATATAATTTGCTTACTTTGGGGTTAGATTCAATTTGTGTAACTTGTCCAAGAATATTTGTTTGTTTTATAATATGTAACCTTTTAAACTACTTTTAGTCTATACATAATAATAAGTACTTACCTTATTTTTTCAGCGGAACCAAGTGACTTAGTTGGTAAGGCCAAGTACAAGGCATGGAGCAACCGCAAGGGTATCTCACAAGATGATGCCAAGAAGCAGTACATTGAACTCGCTGAGAAATACCAATCGAAATATGCATAAAAATGTCATAATTTTAAGTTTACTTGTAAATACTGTTGTGTTTTGAATACATAAAATATTTTTTCCAACTTTTATATTCAAGAGTTATTCGAATAAAAACAGAAGTTTTTGGAAAGCAAACACAAAAATTTTAATGTTAGTTTTAAATTTAATGTTTTATTTAAAAAAGTAACTTTTGTTTTTTTCGAAGAAATGTTTTATAATATTAAATTACGAAATTAAAGAAAAAGATTCTGACATGGCGGTACAATAAAATTGTTTTTGTAAGTTAAATTGTTAAGGAAAATAAAAAATATATATTTTTATGTGATGATTTATTGATTACATTTAAATATGTAAATCAACATAACATAATAACACATTTTTTTAACATAATTTGTAATAATCAGACAAAATTTCGCGTTCCAAATTGGGCCAATTTTGATAATTCTCTTTTTGTTATGTTACTTAATTATCAGGAGAAGGATGACATAAACAAAAACCAATAAGTATTCATAGTTAGGGCAGGACAACGTTTGTTGGCTCAGCTAGTAGTAAATATTGTGGACCGACAGGCGACAACATACACACACACGCACGCTCGCACGTACCTACTCACACACATTCACGCACTTACGCACACACTCACAAACACATACGCCGATGCGTAAAACTTAAAATATTTTCTTCCCTTTTTCCATTGGTGGCTAATAACGTAACTTGTTCGTAATTATAAATTAACTATAGTTAATTTATATAGATAATTTATATACTATAGTTAATTTATAATTAAAAAATAACATTTTGATCAATCAAGTTATCAAACTCCAAAATGCCGGGTAAATTACCGTTATCTGATAACAATATTAAAAAAAGATATTAATATGATAAAGCGTGATATTGTTGTAGCCCTAGACGAAATTGATAGTAAATAATATCAATCTAAATCTTTACAAATACAAAACACTATTTTATTTCAAAATTTACTGTAATTTTCTCATAAACACTGTATTTTAGAAGTTTGAGCACTGTATTTTCATGATATCTCTATTCTAACCTGAGGTCTACATCTATTATATCTATAGAAATATATGCATATTTATAGAAGTTCATTTAAAGAGATTTGGCGGGAACGAGGAAATACACGACACACGTCAATGTATTCTTTACGACTATTTCATTTGTGCCCTTTCCCTGAACAAAATTGTACAAAATGTAATAAACATACGAAATAACCAAAATTGTACGAAAAAACTACGACCGTCTCTCGATGGCTTCAAAATAATTAGACATAGCCTACTCATCAAAACATAGAAATAGAAATATAATCTAGGTATATATTAATACGTGATGCCAAAACTTTGGACTCCTTTTACGAAAATTGCGCGACGCAGGAGCATACAATTTGGCACACTTATAGTTTATGTGTAGGAGAAGTGCAGGACGCTAATATTTTTCAATCTTAATCTTATTAATATTAGGTATAAATGCGAAAGTTTGTATGTATGGATGTATGGATGTTTGTTACTCTTTCACGCAAAAACTACAAAGCCGATTACGATGAAATTTGGTATGTAGGTAGCTGAAGACCCAGAATAACATATAGGCTACTTTTTATCCCGGAGTTCCCGCGGGAGTGGGACTTACGCGGGTAAAACCGCGGGGCGCAGCTAGTGCTTATATATGTACGTAGTACATTGGGTCAATAAATAAAACATTACCCGCACTACCATGCATTTGACACACACAAACATATTGATGATAACGATAAAATATCACAGATGGCGAACTAAAAAGTTTGGAAACAAAGTAGGTGGTCTTGAGAAATGAAGATGGCGTTCTCATCCACAAGATATTAAAATTTATTATGGTCGAATTTCGACCAACGGGCGACCACCACGGGTAACAACTTCTATAGCAAATTTAGTAATACAGGGTGTAAAAAAATGAAAAGTAGTATCAAGTGAAATTCCAAATATAGGAATGTAGATACTTAGATAGACATTTTGAATTTTGTACCTGTAGGAAAAAAATAATTTATAGTAGTACTACTTGAAATATGCGCTTCGGCTATATCTGTCACACTCTATTTATTATTTATTTAATTATCTTAGTAATTAATTAAAAAATAAATTAATTAATAACCTTATTCTAATTATCTCAGTTTCTTAATAAACGTTATAAAAAATAAAAAAAGTATCTTCACGCCCATATCCCCGAAGAGGTAGGCAGAGGCACAACCAGGGCACCCACGACTAGCCGAAGACACTAAGTCCCACAATGTGATAGGTGGCAAGCCTATCGCCAACCGGGCACATTTCCAATCCCGACCAACATTTTTTATTAGAAAATTGGAAAAATCCAATTTTGGGTTGGCCGACCCGGGATTCGAACCCGGGACCTCGTGCAGTCAAGTCCAACACCCGGACCGCTAGACCACAGAGGCGATTAAAAATACATGTTTTTAAAAGCTTTTATTTAACTTGCAATGAATGTATGTTAGTTTGGGTGGAATCTCTGAACTCAATTTTGAAGCCGATACCTTAAACCGATTGAGCTGAAATTTTGTATACACGTATAGTTTGGATGACAATGCACGATAAATTACGTGACGTCATTCTAAATCCAATATGACGGACCACTTAAGATGGCGGAATAGTTATTTCAATGCACTTTTGCAATATGGGTAGCAAATGAAAGGGCTCTTTGAGAGCGCCTCGAAAAATAATGTGACGATATCCTAAATCCAATATGGTGGATCATCCAAGATGAGGGAACAGTTATTTTATTGCACTTCTACAACATGGGTGTCATACGAAAGGGCTTGTTTAGAGCAACTCGAAAAATAACGTGACGTAATTCTAAATTCTAATTCTAAATCACGCGAAATGGAAAAATAGCAATTTTTAAAAAGGAATCCCCGTGTTAGTCCGGGCTTCTTTGAAGAATAGACCATCTGCCTTCCTGCCAGGCATCTCGTAAAAGGCTAGCAAACAGGGCGAACAGGTGTCACTAACACCGTGACATCTGACGAGGTGGTAGAGTTTCGCAGCGACTCGCCCACCGCTTTGTATACGGACCGCCTTACATATTCCTGCCGCCATAACGTCATGACGTGTTCCGGTTCGGAGGATAAGGTAGCGGGTAAACTTACTTTTGCTCAAGGCCTAACATCCCCGCCTCAGGTTGTCAACGCACCATTGTCACCTTGGGTGTCTCTAGGCGGCGAAAATTTCTTACCATCAGAAAATCCGTCTGCTTGTTTGCCTTCCAACATCATAAAAAAAGGAAATTTTAATAGGGGTATCAAATGAAAGGGCTCTGTCGAAAATAGTAAGAAAACTTTAAATCCAATATGGTGCAAAATTGAAGGTTTGCATGCTTACCTATAAGGAAAGGGATTGCTGAGAAAAAAATTTTTGAAACATTTTTGAAGCCAGTGACATCGGCTGATTGACTTTAATTTGTGTGATTTGGAGGGACGGTCGTCATCAGCATTGACTGCAACCTTTCCAGGAGAAGGACAACGCTAAAATCAAACCCGGACCTATGTTTCATCAGGCTCAAGTAAGCTATGAGTTGAAATAAGTGGTGCATTCTTCCAAACTCCCAAATCAAGGTGAAGTCGTACCGAGGGCTGTGTGACATCGGGGTTTAACATGATGTCATAAACGTACCACCAATCAAGGCACCTGGGTGAGCCCTGTTGTAAATTAGCTTTTAGCCTTCAAAACGGTTTTCCCCTGAGTTGGTCCGGCCTCCTTTGCATAATAGACCATCTGTCTTCCCGTGTCAGGCAGCTTGCAAAAGGCGAGCATAGGCTTACCGTTACTAACACCGTGCTATCTGACTAGGTAGTAGAGTTTCGCAGCGACTAGCCCGGATTGGTATTACCTTGGTTGGTACCTATTCTTACCGCGCTTCTTATGTCAGCGCTTGCCGTTGATGTGTTCTGGTTCGGTGTTTAAGGTAGTCGGTAAACTTACTTATGCTCGAGGCCTTACATCCCGGCCTTAGTTTGGCAACGCACCATTATAACCTTTGGTGTCTCTAGGTGGCGTGAATTTCTTATTATCAGCAAATCCGTATGATTGTTTGCCTTTCAGTGTAATAAAAAAAAGAGCTCTGGAACGCTCGACAAGTAGGGTAAGATGATAGTAAGGTCTCCTTGTTGAAGAACGAAATTGTTCGAAATTAACCGGCAAACGATCTTGCGACAATTATGCCTGGAACGAGATGAACGTACTAAGAAACGCCAGCCAGTAAATCAGCGATAGCTGATAAGTACAAAATAAATAAAAAAAAAACAAGCTTTTATTTAAATTCTCTAAAAAGAACAAAATAATCATTTTTCTTTAAAACGTTAACTATGAACTTACAACCTCATTAAACACAACTTATATGACCATGAAAGCTTGTCGCGGTGATCGATATTTAATTAAATTGAAATTTTAATTAATTTAAACTTACCAATTTTTACAAGAACCAATAAGTAGGTACCTACAAGTTTATTTTACGCAAGAAGATTGCGCGACAAGCTTTTATGGTCATATAAGTTGTGTATAATGAGGTTGTAAGTTCATAGTTAATGTTTGAAAGAAAATGATAACTTTCTTCTTTATAGAGAATTTAAATAACAGCTTGCAATATTTTTAATTTATTTTGTTTTAAATTATGCTTACCTGTCAGCATCGACTATATGGTATGTATGCATCCCTGTCAGAAATTCAACATTCTGGCAGGATTTTTTCGAGGTCAATGACATCCATGGTCCGACGTCAGCTGACTCTTGACAAATGACAGCTCTGCCTTGACACTGACAGCCGACAGGTGACAGCTCGAAAAGAAAGTTGATTTGTTCAACTTGGAAATTCGATTATTTTTCTGTAAATATTACTTTACAATTTTGTGACGTACTTGATTTTCAATTCTCTTAACTCTGTTCAAAGTTTAAGTGTAGGATATAAAAGTACCTTTTTAAAAAAATCAAGAATAATCTGATGGTAGAAGAAAACTGCCTACCTACCTACCTACCGAACTTTCGCTTTGATAGCGTAGTAGAAATACAACTTTGTAAACTCTGATTCGGCCATCGTATATGAACATTGACCGTACAAATAACAGAAAAGACACGTCACGCTCGCTGAGTCGTCTTTGAAGCTATTTGCCGTTTGATAAGTGGAATAATTTTACCATTTAGTTCCATTTGAGCATTCACCGTTGGTGGTCTGTTCTTTCAAGTAAGTAGTTTTTAAATTATAAATAATCAAATATGTACACTAAGTTGTCGTAGTTTCGTCTAGAATATTTGAACTAGAGATATTGACTAATCTGCTAAAATTTTATAAAATATATTTAAAATTGTATAAAATATATTTTAGCTAGTTTTTAAATGAATATATTTGCATTTGATGTAGTTCGCTATTTGCTAGATTAACTTAGAGTATATTAATTTTGCCGCAGGTTAGAAACTCCCTGAATAATCCAACAATGTCTCTTCAAGAGGTAAGTGTTTAAAGCTACTGTTTTTAATATTTATAGAGTTCATTTAGTTCAAAGTCAAATTGATTATCATATTGCTTGTTTGACTGTAAATTATTATTATGGAGGGCATTAATGTTACAGTGTCCCTTTTTTGTCACAATATATTATTTACTGCTATAAGCTACTTTTTATACAGCTATGTGTTTATGTACTTAATTTTTTATTAAATATATGTTTAGTTTTAATGTTTTATATTAAAAATAATATGATAAAATCAAAGTTTGCAAAACATTATTTAAAGTTCAAATATTCTATCATTTGAACTGTTTTGCAATTAATTAGTAAAAGTTAAAGGAATTTGTGATACACATTTTAAAGCAAAAACTTAAGTGAAAGTCTGCCATTATGCATGACTAAAGCTACTGAGGCATGCCAATTTTGTTAGGTGGAATGTTTCTTTATAATATTGAGTTTTCATATAGAATTTTAATTCAGTGTTCATTCTGTCTTACCTTTTTTTAAATAATATGAATAGCTCAACCAATTGAGGTGTTTTTAGGATTTATAATATGAAGACTTAATTGAGATCATAAATTATGTTTTATTACAACTATATATGGAAAAATAGCAACCATTTGTTTTTTTACTTTCCATCTTTAATTGCCATAGTTAGAAAAAAATTATATATCATCTTTATTTCTAGGATTATTTATTTATGTATAGGACAGCAAACAAGAAGACAAATATCTTGACAAGAAAAAACATATTCTTGAGAAAACAAAGTTAGGAAGGAACCCAGTTGGTTGTGTACATTTAATTACACATTATTACATAATGCTTATATTTTTTACAGCAATTCGACCAAGCTGTTGCCAATGTCAGGAAACTAAAATCCCTGCCAAGTGATGCTGATCTTCTTGAACTGTATGCATATTTCAAACAAGCCACAGTTGGTGATGCTGATCCTGCAAGTGAGTAATAATTACATTTAAATTCAATTCCATAAATAAAGTTAATTTAATTGACTATAATACATACATGCAGTATTTTTTTCAATCAAAGACGTCTCTGCCCTCAATTGACACAATTTTAAGAAATAAGGTTTTTATAATATAACCCCTTGCAATTAACAAGTTTAGAAACATCCTAGTAAATCCATCACAAAACACATGTTTTTCTCAGTATTTCTAATATACTGAAGCAGTTCTATAACCTTCTAATGTGTGCATAACAATGCTCAAATTCAGGAAATACCTAACACAGATTGTTAATATAGGTTCAGAACTTGAACTTCTGCAGACAGCAGTACTTTAGCCAGAATCCATCATCATATCATCCGCTAGTTAGTGGGCTGCCTTACAAACACTGTTTTAATTAAATGATGCCATTTTAGAACATTCTAGTTGGTTTTTTATGACTGCTTCAAAACCATTGTATTTGTTGCTGTATCAAAAAACTATTTAAGTCAACAAGCATCAACCACCAAATTGTAATTTATAGGAAATGTATATATGCAAAGAGAAAATGTTGTTCTCCTTTTTGTCAGAAATTATGCAAATGGAACGTTATGAAATTTGGGTACACAATAAAGCGGAGCGCAGAAAGCTAATAATATATTACAATTATATTAAACACACATACATTAAATATATTTTGTTTTTGTTTTTGTTTAAAAATTGACTTACAAAAAATTATGATGACCATTGGGTGATCATGAGTGTCTATTTAATTTTCAAGTTATGCTAAATGCAATTAGATATTGTCCATAGAAAGCGAACATTGTCTAAGAAACGGAATTCTAATTAGATATATAAAATTAAAACCAATCAAAATTCACTTACAAATTGTCTGTGTATTCTATTGCAATTGTATAGGTAGGTGTAATCAACTGGTGATTTTTTGTAACTAATATTGTTTGTGGTTACACGTCATAAAAGGAATAATTGGTAACCTTGGTTTTTGTCAATGTTCAACATAATGCTCTTTGTAGAAATTGTTTTTATTTACCCAACTCAAAAAAAGAGCTTATGGATTTGACTGTATTTTTTGTATGCTTGTTATGCGATAACTCGGCTAATAAGAAACCAATTTTGATTGTTCTATTTTTGAGAATTGTTTGGTCATGATTCTGATTTGGTCCCTTATTTCCTCTGTGGACTTGACTGCTTCAGGTCCCGGGTTCGAATCCCGGGTCCGGCAACAATAATAAAACTGGATTTTTCCAATTTTCTAACAAAAAAAAGTTGCTCAGGATTGGAAATGTGCCCGGTTGACGATAGGCTTGCCGCCTATCACATTGTGGGACTAAGTGTCTTCGGCTAGTCGTGGGTGCCCTGGTTGTGCCTCTGCCTACCTCTTCGGGGATATGGGCGTGAAGATATTTTTTTTTATGAATTGACTAGTGGCATTTGAGAATTGTCCTAATGCCTAAATTTTCATGTAGGTTTATGTAAAACTTATTTAATATGTAATTCGAGTGTCATGCCATAAAGTTTTTAGGCATCTTTTCGTTTGGTGTTTTGATTATATTGAGTTTTTTTTTTTGTAAACTGTTTTCTGCACTATGAAACAATCGAGACAGGAAAAAACTGCAAGGTAATTTGACATAAATTATTCAATGACCACAAGTTCTTGTCATCGTCCAAATAATTACTGGAAATGTTTGTATTAGGAGTATTGTTTACCTAATTCTGACAGTGACTAAATTGCATGTCTATTGTAATGTCACTGGACGAAGCTCGTTTTCTATGTCCGCCTGCGAGCAGCATTTGTTTGATGAACATAATTTAGGTGGTGGCTGTTTTGCCGGTTCGCCGGAATCTATATAACCACTATAAATCTATTGTTGGCGTCACTGTTAGTAAAAAGTAAAGTCGCCATTGTAGTGATTCGGTTAGGAGTTACTATTACCATCAGAGCGCGGGTTGTCATCTGACTGTAAAATCTTTGATGTCTTTCTCAAGACATAAGGGGGCGTCCATAAATTACGTGAGGTCTTTTTTTACATTTTTTGACCCTCCCTCCCCCCTGGTGAGATATCGTGAGATTTTATTAAACCCCCTCCCACACACCCCAATCTCACGTGAGATTTTTCAAATGTGGGTTTCTTATTTAAACGTATTGGATTCTTACAGCAAAAATGAATTAAATTATTTTCTGTTGAAGGAATTAGTGAATGGTCTTCATCGTATTACGATTACGCTTAAGATTAAATCTCAAGCATGTACCAACAGTATGGATGAAATGGACCAAAATAGCATATTTTTTTTGTAATTGAAGCAAAAAAATTGCGTGATATTTGCCGAGACCCCCCCTCTCCCCAACGCAAGATTAGGTGAGATTCGAATCGACCCCCTCCCCCCCTTAAACATCTCACGTAATTGTGGACGCCCCCTAATGTAGTTTCTTATCAATCCCGGTTTGTTTTCCTATGTATAAAAGTCTCTAAAATTTGGGAATTTCATTAGTAAACATAGACGAAAGTTCTCCAAGGTTTACTCTGACTTTATATTCTGTACTTTATATTACATTATTAACTATTAATTTATCGCCTCTGTGGTCTACAGGTCCTACTTTGGACTTGACTTCTTGAGGTCCCGGGTTCAATTCCCGGGTCGGGCAACAAATAATTTATAAAATGTGTATTTATCGATTTTGCAATAAAAGTGAAATTGCCTGGGATTAGGTACGTGCCCGGTTGGCGATAGGCTTGCCATCTATCACATTGTGGGTCTTAGTGTCTTCGGCTAGTCGTGGGTGCCCTGGTTGTGGCTCTGCCTGCCTCTTCGGGGATATGGGCGCGAAGAGACTATTTGTTTATGACTAACACTAAATTGTTTGCTTACTTTGCGGTTAGATCAATTCTCATATGATCTAAGGATATACGCGTATTTCCCCAATTCTCCTGTCAAGGGAGTCAACAAGATGAGTAATAGAATTAATGTAAATAAAAAAAAAACTGCGTTATCCGGGTACGATTTTTAAATGTAAACAGTGACCTACAAGTGTGCGGTATTGATATGTTTTCTTCAAGACTTCACTGTATAGACCCTGCGCCGGAATAAACTTTTAAAAAAATATGGTATACCGACATACTCTGACCTATTAACTTTCATAACGCCGAACTGTTTTTACTTTTCTTTGTTGTTTGGGAAAGTTGGTCGATAAGATCTGACAAAATTAGAAACAGTCTAATTTATGTAGGTTGGATAATAAAATTGCAGCCTTACTCTGCATAGATTATAAAAAAAAAGTAAACGTCACCTGCTTTAATTCTTACCTATCTCGGCTATCTCATAAGTCACGCATGCCTTTCCTTATCGGTTCGTACTTTTGAACTACTTACGCTTGTGGATATCAGTTTTTAACTTTTATCTGCGATTAAAAACTTATGGCGATTATTTATGATGGATGCGACGGTAGCTTTAAATAATTATTATTTATACGTATTGTATATATTATATAACACACTATGTTTGGATCTTGTTTCTCGGAAACTAAAAGGTCTATTACCACTTTCTAATGACGTGAAAGGCGAGGGTCTAATTTTTGTTACAAATGCCGAGACAATAACTCACTAATGGAGTTCTGCAAGGATTTTTTCTAGTGTTGGTCCGGACTCCTTTGTAGAATAGACAATCTGGTGAGAATAGGCTTACCGTCACTAACACCGTGACATCTGACTAGGTGGTAGAGTTTTCCAGCGACTCGCCCGTATGGTATCAGCGCCTTACCTAATTCTGCCGCCATAACATCAGTGCCTGCCGTTGACGTGTTCTGGTTCGGAGGATAAGGTAGCCGGTAAACTTAATTTTGTTCCAGACCTAACCTCCCGCCTCAGGTTGGCAACGCACCATTACCACCTATGATGTCTCTAGGCGGCGTGAATTTATTACCATCAGGAAATCCGTCTGCTTGTTTGCTTTCCAATATTATAAAAAAAATCGGATTAGTGGCCTTACGTATTATCATTTATGACAACGTGCTCACGTCTCACGGTCTACACGTGCTCCGGGGTTGGAAGCTAAGGTAGTCGCTAATCCCACTTAAGCAAGAGTTTTAAGACTGCAACATCGAGTTGGCAAAGTACCTATTTAATATTTTAGTCGACATATCTAGACACTCGGCAGTGTGTCCGCCAAGTTCGAGCAAAACTAAAGCGATAATTCTTATTGCCTGCCTTTCTATATTAAAGAGTGATTTCAGTGTCTTTAAAATAACCTTAGAATCGGATGAAATAAAGGAATATATGGAAATAATGGAATGAAGCTTAAAATGTCGGTAAAAGTTGTTACGTAACTCAGTCATGTTTGTGACAAATGGCACTGGTTTATTATACTGGTCTTTACGTCACACCTTCCTGTTTACTAAATCCAGTAACGTCGAGGGAAATCCTCTTGGTTTAAAGCGTGGTTCCAGTGATAAAACTTGTGTAATACGTTTACCTTAATGGTCCAATACCACCGGATAAACAAATACAATAATTAATAATCCTAAAATTTCAACTTTTTAATAACCTATAATATACCTACCTATAGATAAGCAGTTTTCGAAACCGGCGTGTTTGTATGAATACGTTAGGAGGAAGCCAGACAGGTCTGCCAGGATCGTGAGATTTGGTACTCAATACTCTGCATGCTTTGTAAGGGACTTGGAGAGAAGATATGTATGTATGTATAAACCATCTCGATGACGTCAGCTTTCAAATAAAAATCCACATCGAAATCGGTGCGTCCGTTTAAAAGTTATGATGCCACAAACAAACACACAGACACGTCAAACCTATGACACACTTCTTTTTCCGTCTGGGGTTAAAAATAATGCAAAGTTTTATGGAGGTTTACAACTCGGGTATACCTACCTATTGTATCTATATATATATAAAAAAAAGAATTTTAAAAATCCGAAGAAATCGAGTAATATGCATAAAAAATATAGGTGTCGAACACATTATCATTATTATAACCTCCCCTTTTTTAAGTCGGCTAAAAAGATATTTGATAATTAACCTGAGGTTTGAGAATTCACTTGTCATTTCCTCTGAATAAATTACAATAAAATATAAGTAAATACACGATTTTATCAACCGCGTACGAGCATATTGTAATTGGTAATTATTGTGTTTAAATTCTTGCTTTGGGGCCGAAATCGAGACCGAATTTCGTCGTTTTATACATTTCCGTTGAGATTGGGATCGGTAGCGTAACTTTCTTGCATATTATGAGAAATAAAACTACAGTTGCTTTCACAATTTCTGAATTGTGGAACCGGTTGGTTTTATACTGGACTATGGATGTATTATGTATTTAAGGCGCTATACGTCCCAAATGTGCTAAATCGTCCTCACGATTTCGTGGCGTAGTTCAAAATATTGAGCCGTAAAATTCGGATAGAAAAAAAAAAACATCCACAAAACTGCATCAATGTAATCCCAAATGTAGTAAAGATGCATGTTGGTCAATGTATGGGGTGGGGATTTTAACTGTAATTAATAACTAGAATCTAGATAACCACAACAATTTACAACGACACCAATACATAAAAATACTCGTACTTAGTATACCTACCTGGTGAAATTGAAAAAAATGAAACAAAAGGAAAGTGGAAGTTCGGTACACATAACTTTATCGTTTTCAATAGTCAGTTCACTATTTCTCTTATTTCACAGTTCCTATATTTCTCTTTGGATGATGGGAAAAAATTGTCTATACTAATACCTACTAGCGGCCCGGTACGTGCTTCGCTACGTATACGACCGCATGAATGACAACACAACAAAACAAAAAAAAACAAGTTATTAACAAAAGACCCATTAACAAAACGATCCGCCATTTATTGAATTCATTAATAATGTGATAAATGTAGAACCGTTCGACTGATTTTATGCAAACTTCACATAAACCATCTACTAGGTAAATAGTCCGAACAAAGCCCAAACATTTGGTTTGGATAGGTGAGTCCGTTCTTTTAAGTAATAAAATTACAACGAAAAATGGCATTGATTTTTATTTATGTGATTATTATATATGTTATATATTTATATATATAGATATAAAGAAGAAATATTTGATTTTTTGTTTGTTTGTAATGAATAGGCTCCGAAACTCCTGGACCGATTTCAAAAACTATTTTCTGCTTTATAATGCTACATTATGCCTGAATGACGTAGGCTTTGTTTTATCAAAATCGATGCAGTAGTAGTCAATTTACGCAGGCGAATCTGCGTAAAACTGCTAGTGTTTTAATAAATTTGTAGATGACTAGTAACAAACAGTGGATTGAACACCAATTCTTCGTGTTAACGTGATTAAAAATACGTAATACTCACTGTACGAAGAGAAAATAACGGTGTATTATCTCTTCGTGTAGTTAATAGCTGTTATTAAGTAATTATTATAAAAACAATATATTCGACAATTTAAAATTGTGAAATCACAAAATAAAACAATAAAGTAGTTGGGTCTGAATCTCCACTCTTTACCTCATTTTTTAAATTTCAATTTTTATAAACAATAAATACTCAGACCCAACTGAAAGAAATAGATAATGGGCGTTTGGCAGAAATCGCTCTGAAGCGATAAGACCGCCTCTAGCACCTAAGTGAAAGAGTGTGTGTTATTTTGTAAATTTTGGTGCATAATAAAGTGTATTCATTCCTTCATTCATTCATTTAGTACTACAATTGTCTGCTCTTGTCGAGAATCGATTCCGTGTCTTGTGGATGTGTAACCGAGGCGGTTAAACATTATACTAAATGTATTATTAACATAGATAATGTGGGTAATTAACGGCTAGCTTTTTTCCTGTCGACTAATAATTTACATTGTTGATGACGTCTGTTGTAGTTAAATCGGTAAATAAAGTTTAATTATTGTTAGTCATCTGAAATACCATTTGACCTCGTACATTCATTGTTTTTGTTTGAGAAAAGAACATATCTGTGGTAATTTTGCTAAGCAGTTACTAAACTAACTTTAAATTATCGCTATCATCTTTTAACGAAAGTAACAGGAAGAGACAAAACACTTTCAGTGCTGTCAGATTAGTCTATAATCGACATTTATACAGACGTTTAATCTATCAATCGGAAATAGTTGATTAAAATCATCGCAATGTGACATGTCCGGACTAATTTGACATGTCCAAAATGTTCCATCTCTTTTATTTTTATTTCATTTGAAAAAGACAGCAATCATATATAATATATTGTTAAGATTGTGAACAGCAGAATTGCCAACTTGGACAAGAATGTGTAGTCAGTTATTAATAAACAAATAGGTATCTTAATTTAAACTTAAAGAAATGTTTATAATCTAAAATGTATATAGTTTTTCATTTATAATTTTTATCGCCTCTGCCTGTGGTCTAGCGGTTCAGGTGTTGGAATTGACTGCATGAGGTCCCGGGTTTGAATCCCGGGTCGGGCAACAAAAAGAAAATTTGGGTTTTGGGAAAATTTTGAGAAAATTGGGAAAAAACAATTTTCTAATAAAAACAATGTTGCTCGGGATTAGATATGTGCCCGGTTGGCGGTAGGCTTGCCACCTCTCACATTGTGGGACATAGTGTCTTCGGCTAGTCATGGGTGCTCTGGTTGTGTTTTGCCTACCTCTTCGGGGATATAGGCGTGAAAATACTCTAATTTTGCAGCAGTAAAACTGCCAATATCGACTTCGATTCCAATGAATAAGACATCTAGGTATACAAAAATAAAAAAAAACTTTTAAAAGGTTGAACATCATTTTAACTCCAACGCCACCATGACCTCGCCCAAAGTTATTGAATATAAAAACGCTGTCAGTTGACATAAACTTGAGACGATCTTTTAAGGTGCTGATAGTCTTGAGCATTCACTTGTAACAGAACACCGAGCATTCGCCGTTTTTATATTTGTCGAATTGAACAACGAGCCAAGCCAAGTATAGAGCCAAACATTGCTCAAACATTTACATGAACATTCTAGTGACCGCTTTAGACCAGGGGTGCGCAAATTACGGCCCGCAGGCCGGATCCGGCCCTTGAGAGGTTTTAATTCGGCCCGCCGAGGTTTTTTTTAGAATAAATATCAACGTCCTTAAAAAAATAATGGTCGAAATGTTAAAAGACTATTGAAATTTGAACAATTAAGATACTGAATCGTTACTTCAAACATATATATTGCGTATTTCATATGTTAAGACTTCATAAATAGATTTTAATTTAATAAAGGATTGTAAAATAAAAAAAATGCCTTATGTTATCTTTATACAACGTCTTAATATTTACTGCTATTTTTAGGTGTTTTAATAAACCGGCCCGCCTCAAGATTAATTATAATTTACTGGCCCGCGGTCAAAAGAATTTGCCCATCCCTGCTCTAGACGATGTTCGTTAAAAATATTTTTCACGATGATGTCAGATTTGACGGTCGCGTGTGCTGCATTTATATTTATTGGTTATTCTCATTAAGTGAAAAAAAAAAGAAACAGTAACTTCTGATGATCGAAGCCTAGGATCGGAAAAAGCTCGAAGCAATGCTCGCTAGAACGCTCGCTAAAATGTTCTCGTTATTTTTTTTGTGATGTAACAGTCGCACGTATGGTCATTACAAGTGAATGCTCAAGTCTGTTAGCACCTTTATGTTAATTTTAGCAAAATTTAAATTGCGATTGTTGTTTATTACTAACTTGTGACCTTCCCGTATTTAGTAGTACCTACTGCCTACTTAGTACTTACCTCTAATATATAAAATTCTCGTGACACGGTGTGCGTGATTGAACTCCTCCGAAACGGCTGGACCGATTCTCATGAAATTTTGTGAGCATATTGAGTACCTAGGTCTGAGAATCGGCCAACATCTATTTTTCCTACCCCTAAGTGATAAGGAAGACTCACCCTATTTTTTTTACTAAAATCACATTTAAACTATAGCACAACAAAGTCTGCCGGCTCAGTTAGTCTTATATGTATATAAAATTCTCGTGTCGTGGTGTGCGTGATTAAACTCCTCCGAAAAGGCTGGACCGATACTCATGAAATTTTGTAAGCATATTGAGTAGGTCTGAGAATCGGTCAACATCTATTAATATAGTGCTTTGGTATATTTTTTATAAATGTAAGTTAAGAAGAGATAGAAGTTGGTTCGTGGTTGTTTTGATATTAAGTCCCTAAGACGTCATGGGTTTTTTGAAAATGAAAAATGAAAATGAAAATTATTTATTTGCGGAATATGTGTGTTAAAAAGTTGTTACAAAGATATATAAGCATACAACATATTCTACGACATTGTGGTGTCCAAATATTTACTTAAAATAAATATTTATAGACATTATAACATTTAAATCTTAGCACTTATTTATACTTTTAATAGAGATTTTACTTATTTATATGTTTCATAAGCTTCATAATTCATTACAAATCATTTTAAAGGCAGATTAATTTTAATCCTATCTACTGAACACTCCCACCGTTTCCACTAATACAGTCAGGAGAAGAAACGGCGATTAAAATCTTTAAATGTCAAAAAAAATGTTTTAAAGTAGGTAGGTACAGGTTTTATTCCAAAAACGCTTCTGACGTCCGTTACATGTCATTATATTACAGTCATGCAGACGTCAGTCTATTCCGTCAGTCGTGAATTACGTTTGAATGTTTGTTGACCAATGTAATGATATTGACAATACAAACGTCAGCCACTTGACACGCGAGGTTATCCGTCTGTCCTAGCAGTGAAAAAATGTCAGTAAAATCGACCGTCTAATATAGGTACTTCTAAAATAACGGCATTGTATTGATTTTCATTAATTTAAAATTAGAATTTAGAGCAGGACAGAGGATACTTTTTACCCCGATATCTCAAAAGGTTGCGTCAGGATATCTAAATAGATATATATCTAATACCAAAACAGCCACTGGTAACAGTCAGTAATTCAATTAATATAATAAACATATTTCTTAATATTCTTAACTGATACTGACTTAAAATTGATAACTTTTAGGTGTTTTATCGTCTGAAGGGTCCGATTTTTCTTGAACTGTTACTTCTTTTAACATTGTTATCATGCTTAGAAATCTTTTAATACTCTATCTAGATTGTGTAGTGGTCTATGCTATAACTTTTTATTGTCATTAAAATAACCAAAAAACTCTACTATAATGTAAAGACTATTAAATTTTACTTTGTGTATTATCTCTTTGTCTTAGTATGTACTTGAAAGTCATGACTTAAGTTTTTAATATATCGCAATATAAAAGTTCCAAATTTGAATTCTATTTTTATACATACGTAACTAAAGGACGGTAACTATTCAAATATTTGCACAATGGAATTTGTTAATTTGTTGGAATGCTTGTTTCTTAACACACGTATTCCGCAAATATTTGACTTTCATTAAATTTCGTTTTCATTTCTAAATGAAAACGAAGAATGAAAATGAAACTAAGTCTGCGCCAGATGCAAGGTGGCAACCCCTCGACTAATAATTAAAAACTATCTTCACGCTCATATCAACGAAGTGATAGGCAGAGTCACAACCAGGGCACTCACGACTAGCCGAAGACACTAAGTCCCGTAATGTGACAAGCCTATCGCCAACCGGGCACATATCCAATCACGAGCAACATTTTTTTTATAAGAAAATTGGAAACACCAAATTTTCTTTTTAATGCCCGACCCGGGATTCGAACCCGGGACCTCATGCAGTCAAGTCCAACACCTGAACCACTAGACCACAGAGGCGGTTTTACTAATAAGTCTGTTTAAATACCCATCAGGTGATTAAATTTTTCAATTAGTCTTTAAAATTGATTGTTAGTTTTATGTATTATATTATTTATCTATATCGACGTGGTTACAATAATATCATTAATCACACTCTATGTTCGTGCTGCAGATAGTGGATAATTAATTTTAACACTAATTATTGATAAAAAATTATGACATTCCTAAAGAACTTCGTAACGTCACGTTCGTCGTTAGAATGGTGACTTTTTATCCTACTTTTTTGTTTAATATTGATGATATTATCGGAGACGTCGACAAATCCAACAAATCACAAATTGTGAAATCCTATTGACCGAGTCGATTCCTACGGTATTTATACAACTAAAGGGGTTTAAACCTTTGTTGCTTAGTCAACGTGACGTGACGATTTAGGATATATGTATTGATTCTAATACTTTTTTGTTTGTACAAGTGTTCGCTAGCGACATTTGTAAGAATTATCGTGCGCCGCCATTTTGAAAAAAAAAACACAAAATGGTAGCCTGGCACTAAGTCAGGCTTCATACATAAAAGTTCAATCCCCTTTGCTATAGAACATTGCTCTAGCAGACAACGTACAATTGCAGTGTACCGTTTCCACTCAGCCGGGTGATCCAATCCACATAAATAATGTTAACGAATACGTAGCGCGTAGAGCTTCCGAACCCCCCCAGGGCGAACTGTTACCCCCCACCGACCACGACGAAGT
>NJDD01001604.1:54957-70168 GCA_002245505.1 Calephelis nemesis
ATAAATAGGGTTCCATGAAAACTTCGTAAACGCTGCTCTGGTAGTCATCTATAGGAGGAAGAGCTTTAATCATTAAATTTCTTCCATATCCCGGAATCCCTTGTAAAGTTTTCCCATTTAACACCGAAAGGAGCCATATAAACTGGCCGAAAAATATATGTAACCTCAAATTCATTCCCGCAAAATTTGAATTTGAAAAAGCGTGCTGGCTTGGCAAATGGCAGACCGTTAATGGGTTGAAGCTTCTTTTTTGTTAGTGTAATGAATTGAGCATGGGTTATCATTACGTCTTCATGAGGAACTGTCAAGGCTCCGTGATTGAGAAGCGTGACGTAATAATAGTTTAGTCACGGTATTGTTGAGCGTTAGGAGCTGGCAGTTAATTCCGTGGTTAATTCTCACTGGAGGTGTCAGAGGTGTCTGGCGCTATCAACTAATTATAAACATTCAAGTTTTATTATACAACTTGATTAAAGGCAGTAGTAGTAATATTAGATGCATTTTGTGAGCTTTATTAAACAGATTTGTAAGGTCGACTCATTTATTTAATTATTCAGTAAGCATAATTAATTAATTTATTTATTTATTTAGGTACTCAATAAACTTAAGTTTGTGACTCTTAACTTAGCCGTGAACTGCTTTAGCGTTATGTGACACTTAAAGATTTTGGACTTAGGACTAATCTGCCAATTTCTTGGATAGAAGAATTATATTTTTCGACTTTTTTGACTAGGTATATCGTTAACAAAATTTATGATTTAGGATATTATTGACAATGTACCTATCGTCTTCCTTATTTAACCGATACATACATACATATCTTCACGCCAACTCCCTTAAAGGGTAAGGCAGAGAGTATTGAGTACCAAACGTCACGGTCCTGATAGACCTGTCTGGATTCCATCACATTTGTTACCCTTTTTATACAAAACAAATCCGATACTAGTATCAATATCCATAGTTTGTTTAACATAGACTGCTTTGGTGATAATTGAAATACATCTTCTTTAGTACCTACCTCGGGTTTAGACTGCGAGCCTAGTGTTGTCAGCATATAACAAGCTATAATCAAACCATTGCGGTATTCTATATAGGTATTAATACTTGATACCAAAACTTTGGACCCCTTTTTACGAAAATTGTGCGGACGCAGGAGCATAAAATTTGGCGCACTTATATTTTATGTGTAGAAGTGCAAAACCCTAAAATTTTTCAATAATAATGCTTGTAAAATACGTAAAATCAATAAATAAAACATTACCCACACTACCATGCATTTGACACACATACAAATAAATATATTGATGTTAACGATAAAAGATCATAGATGGCGCACCATACAGTTCGGAAACAAAGTAGTTGGTCTTGAGAAATGAAGATGGCGTTCGACCAATGGGCGGCCACTAGTATAATTAAAATAGTATGAGATGTTAATTGCTCACTCCTTTCTGATGTTGTGCTTATATCATCATGTCCTAATTAATTCTGTTACAAATTATCTGATTCTTTATTCAAAAAAGCCCAAAATTCTCGAAAGTTCCGATTACAATTCGCATTCATACCTAATTCAATAAAAATAGTTGCATTGACATTTCTGACTTAGACTCGTATCTTGTATCACCTCCAGAAATGGTTTACTGGCTACGAGCAAATGCAGGGGTAGAAACTGCTACATTGTTACTATGGTAATGGCAATGGTAATGGTAATGCTCTTACTAACTAATAATAATCTAAGGTAGGTAACCTATTGCGTTTTCTGTCACTTCCCAACATTCGATGTTAGAATAAGTTTGATTATTTGACCTACCATTTTATTATTTTTATTCTAGGCTTCTACTGGGACATCTGAGACTGGGACTATCACAATAATTCCACCAATGTCACATTGAGAATGACACGCCAAAATATTGTTGTGTTGGCAGTTTTTTTAAACTATTGCATTAACTTGACTAACGTCCGGATTTAAAACTTTAAAACTAAGGCCATTTGCACGTTTCAGGGTTAAATATATAAATCAATATATCACAAATAAAGTTGAACCAAGTAGACAGGACAAATAAATAAAACAGATATCAATATTTAAATTAAATATCTTTTAACCTTCTTTCCTTCTTTAGTTTTTGGCACTAGCGTTATTATTTGCCATTAGGCAAGTTGAAATTCGCATCAAGTTACCCGATTTAACAAAAACGGGTTTAAATTATTCAAAGTTAGTCATAAGTCGACGAAGAAGGTCATTTCAGGGTCTTGAGCAAAACGGTGGCGTCATTACATAAGCTCATTGAGTGAGATTTGGCGGCAATGAGAAAATACACTAATTTCTTAATGAATTTTAGTTGTGCAATTTCACTGAATAAAACAGGGGGCTGATCTCAGTGGCCAACTCAAAATGGAAAAGTGTACATCAAATAGCTGTCAAATGACTTCGTTTATGTTTGCTATCTCTACTGTATTTCTGTTGGTCACTGGAGATAGCAAATTTTTAAATTTTTTTTAGCAGGAAACACAAAATTTGGTATTTCCTGCGGTCTCCGCAGTAGGCTACGCCTGTGTCGTGGCGACCATATTTCATTCTTGGATTTACTTTTTCTTAACTTTACAGGGCATCCACATTTAAATTATTATTTTTAAATTAAGCGATATTTATTAAATATAAGTGTGTGTATGTCTTTACAAATACATAAGGAAGTAGAAAGTATAAATCATGTCATTAGATAGCTATTTGATGTACATTTTCCATTTTGAGTTGGCCACTGAAATACATAGTCAGTCCCCTGTAGAACGTAGTGATTATATTCTCTTTGCCCTGTAGGTACAAGATGCCACCAAAAAGTTTATATTGAGTGAGTTTAGTAATTGTTATAACGTAAATAAAACATATAACAAAATAAAATTTTTCAAATCTACTTAGGTTACTTTGTTTAGTTTAGTTTAAATATTTGATAAAAAATGAAAAATTATAGCATTTTAATTTTTATGGTATATTATTTAATTCGAGAAAATCAAAATTTTTGGTCATTTTCAATTTTAAAAAATTCATAACAATTAATGGGTTGGAGATACGATAATGGGTGTTAGGACTTTTTTCATTCAAAATATTGTAAAGAATATTAAAAAAAAATTAATGGAAAAAATGCATTTTTTCTTGCTTATTTAATTTTTCGTTGTTTAAACAATAACATCAAAAGATATCAAGTGTCATCTTACACTTTTATAATCAAGGATACCTCCCGGACTTCTTTTTAAAGAAAATGTGAATTATAACAATTTTGCAAACGAATGCGCCACCATGCCCTGCACTGCTTTGACAATAGCCAAAATCGTTGCCAACAAGACTTTATGTAGCGTCTGTGTGACAGCTAATGTCACAACAACTCAGACATATTATACAAATGCCTTAATCAAAAATAAATATGTAATGTATGATGAACCGAGCGTTTGTGTACAATCACCACCAAAATAGGTCAAGAAACTGGTCGAGGGTGGGGTGTACGTTGAATAGGTGGCTGTGGGGTGCTCTATGTTGTGGCGTTCCAGGGATACCATGCTATTTTTGCAACTGCTGCGAGAAGACAAACAATTCTTCGAACCGCAGTCGTCCTGTAGTCAACCGTATGTGATGTTTGTACATTCTAGTTATCCAGAGCTTAGAACCTCTAGTTTCACCAATTATCAACCCAGTACACGGCACTTGTGTGGTGGCTGGGCAATTCGTTACGAAGTTATATTATGTAATCAGTCTAGATCACGGTGATAGTGAATAGTTACAAAAAACCACCGCCCACCTCCTATGATTGAGTGCTAGCTCGTCATGGCATGCTATACTTAAGTCCTGTATGGCATGTGTACAAGTTTCAATAATCCCTAATAAAACTCATTTATAATGTAGCTAACAACCGCCTCGATCACGTCAAACAAAAAAACTTGGGTAAAAGTCGGTCCACTCGTTCAGACACACACACACATACACACCCAGTCACGTCAAATTTATAATAGCCCGGTTTAAATAATCAACTAAACGTAATCCGTAAGTTTGACCATTCGTAGTTTGCTCAAAAGTAAAGGAGCGTTCGTTACTCATTATGTTTAAAAAATGTTCAAAGCTAAATGTCAAAAAAGAGCAACCGTTGTGAGCAATCTTACTAATCGTATAAAGTACCATCCGTAATCAAAACGTCTCCTTTCTTGAATACACACACCGGGCATACACACCTTCGGGGATTTACAAAATAATAATAACAGACCTTTGAATGACAATAAGTCAATATATTTTTTCAGAGTCAACTGCTACTTCCGACCGCGTGGTACGACCTTACCGACCACACGCCCCTCGGGGGAGGAAATCTACCCCGGAAATGTTATCTGCCGTCCGCTGCGCCCTTACACAGCTTCAAGGGGAACCTGAGCCTACACGGAAGAAGTTATCATCTCCTAGAAAGTCGTCTGAACCTGGATAGTCCTTGGGTTGGTGATTGACACGAGCACTCGAGAGCACGCTATTTTGTCCTTTAATTATTATATTTGCAACTCATTAGTTTGTGACCTTCATAAAGGGCCTCCATTAATTCGTTAGGCGTTCAAAGGTATAGCAGAGGAGCAAATTCTTATTCACCTTATCACCTTATCTTACTTTAGGCAGAGGGAGAGTTCTCTAAACATATTACGCATTTTTTTCCACAAGAACCAAAAAAAATGTAAATACTATTCAGTATTTAATAACTAGTCATAAATAAAAAATATGAAGCATATTGTTTTTGATTTGTCATATAAATCCAACAATAATAATACACAACCATGAACCATTACGTTTTTAGTTATTACCAGATGATATATATTGCCTTTGTTATTACACTGCATTTTGAACAATCTCGAGATTGAGGAATGGGAAACGATCACGACAAATAAGGGAAAAATAATTTATTTATTGATTTTATTTTATTTAAAAATTTAACACACAAAAATATAATTTAACACAGAATTTAGTATTTCCAGCAGTCCCACACTAGGCTATGCCTGTGTCGTGACGACCATATTTCATAATAATTGGATTTACTTTTTCTTAACTTTACAGGGCATCCACAGTTAAATTAATATTTTTAAATTAATCGATATTTATTAAATATAAGTGTGTGTGTAAGTGTATGTGTGTGTGTGTGTTTGTGTGTGTGTACGAACGTGTACGTGTGCGCGTTAGACGCCATTTTATAAGAGCTTCTGTTTTTTCTAAATCCATTTTTAAAAGTAGCTGTTTCGTGAGTCTTTTTGCTTCTGTTGTTCTAAGTGTAATGACTTGGCAAATGCTCGGCAAATACATAAGGAAGTAGAAAGAAAGGGCTACGCTTAACAAAAGAAGAGAATACTTGGGGTAGAGGGCATTTGTAAATTCTTTTACATATAATGCTATCGAAATCCCTGTGTTGTAAAAGAGCTTGTTGAGTTTTTGTGGTTGATTTTAGGACATACATCTGGCGGACGTTGATTTCTTTGTGTAGGGTATCAGTTGGGTATCTGCAGGGTTTCTTGAGCATACCTACCTAATTACGACACCAAATACGACAGAAAGTCGCTTTTTCAGGTTTTTCCTGTCGCTAAAACATCAGTGCTCGCTATTGAGGTGTTACTGTTTTGGACAGTAAGTTAGCTCGTAAGTTTACTTATACCGGGGGCTTAGCACCCTACACTCGCTAAACGAGAAGTCCAAGATCACCATAAAACATGTCTGTATTTCTGAGTATCGATATTTATTACACGTATTTCGTAATAAATATTCTTAAGGCCCCATACTCAGTCAGCCAGAAGAGCCAATCACCGCACTCTCGTTCCTTGATTACTATGAAATATTGCGCTCTAAAGTAAACGTCTTAAGCGACAAATCACTATTTTTGACACTATAAAAGTAATTTGAAAAAAAATATAAAAACCGAAACACTTATCTTTTAGGTATAGTACTTATCTATGTTTATGTTAAATTTGGTGTCGATATTTTCATAATTGAAGTAGACAGTTGGGTTTTGCTTTCAAAAAAGGGTTAACTTTTTGATTTTTTTCTATCGAGCAAAGTGAAATGAATCGTGTTTTGGAAACACTAGTCTTATGAAGCATATTAATGTAAATCTTGTGTATTTTTTGTCACCAAGATCCATGATTGCTTTGTATGAAAAAAACATTATACTGCTGACGTATTTTAGTGTATATGGACCCTTAAGTATTAGTGTCGTTGACTAATTGTGTTTGCTAATACCAATAAGATCCATACTTCCATACTCATATTATACAGGGTTACTTTTAAAAGACCGGCCTAATTTTATTACATGGGAGTTAAAGTTAAAATGATAGTGTTTTTTAAATATTAATAGCGAAATTGTAATATTTTCTTTTAGGAACATTCATTTAAAATAGTTCGCGTTAATACATCACTTCTTGTCACGCTACGTCCTAATACGATTCATGACGCCACAAGATTGCGGTCGGCGTTTACGTTTTAACCATGCATTTAGTATTTTGAGTGGGATAAAAATTATATAAGAATATTTTTTTGATAATGGAAGGCAAACAAACAGACGGATTTCCTGGTGGTATGAAATTCACGCCGCCTAGAGACATCAAAGGTTTAGGGTTACCACCTTTGCCATGGTGCGTTGCCAACCTGAGACCGGGATGTTAGGTCTAAAGCACAAGTAAGTTTACCGGCTACCTTACCTTCCGAACCACGAACACGTCAATGGCAAGCTTTGGACGTTATGGTGGCAGGAATAGGTAAAACAGTGATACCAATCCGGGAGAGTCTGCGAAACTCTACCACCTAGTAGGATGTCACGGTCTTAGTGACGGCAAGCCTATGCTTGCCGTTTACGAGCTGCCTGGCAGGAAGGCAGATGGTCTATTCTGCAAAGGAGCCCGGACCAATACGGAAACCAAATCGCGTTTTTTTTTAATTTCTTTGTTTTCGTAAATGGAAAGTGTAATAGATTCTTAACCCTCTCTCAATATTAGGCTGGTACTTTAAATGTTACCCTGTATATACAAAAGTCTGCCTGTTTGTCTATTACGCTTTCACAGCTAAATGAATTTTGATGAAATAAGGTATTCATGTATTTAAAATCCCAAGTTCAAAGACAGATTACTTTTTTCAAATTCAACCCCTGAAGGTATAGTCCTGGGGGTGAAAGTGAAAAATCTAGTAAGGGTACTAATTTTAACCCTGAGCTAACTCAACAATTCATTGGGACTCGGGAATATAACATAAAATTTGAATTATAATTTGAATGAATTAGAAAACAGTTTATTTTACGTCAACCATATAAAAGGCACTTGTGATAAGTTTGGTAACCTAGTATCATTAGTATTGATAACAATACATTTGACTGTTTATATGATATTTTCTACACTCTATGGTCTAGCGGTCCGGCGTCGGCATTGACTTCTTGAGGTCACGGGTTCGATCCCCGGGTCAGGCAATAAAAAAACTGAAAATTGTGTATTTTCAGTTTTCAAATAAACATGTTGCCCAGGATTGGATATGTTCACTGTTGGCGATAGGCTTGTCACCTATCACACTGTGGGACTTGTCTCTGCCTACCTCTTCTAGGATATGGACGTCAAGATACTTTTTTATATCGACGGTAAAAAGGATATAAGGTATAAGCGCCAAAAACCAAATTGTTCAGGAAAACAGTTTTAAATTTGAAATGAGAGAAAAATGTACATAACATTTGTATTTATTGTCATCTGACGAAAAGGGAAAGAGCAGTAGAAAGATAAAAAATCAAAGCATCAATTGACATTATGTTTTGTTTGATTTGACACGATTTGGCATTGTTTTATGTCGCTTAGAACGATTGGTATTATTTTTATTTAAGGTAATTGGGCACAAGCAACAAAATTGTTAAATAACTGAAATGAGTAAAGAAGACTAAAGTACATTTGATATCCCAGTATTAAAAGGTAGTATAGAATAAGCCACATTACTGTAAAATAATTTAAAAGAGTAAAGATGGATCTGTAACAATTTGCCTCATAATGCATAAAGGTAAAAGAGTATAAGAAACAGTGCGTAGTTAAAATAGAGAGAGGTTGTTACATATAAGCGACAACCTAAGCTACTTGAAAAGAAAGGTAATGTGGTATTTCCACGTAACCAGATTTCTCTATCAAGTGGAATAGAAAAAAACCTGCATACGTTATTATCTGGGCAAATAGAAACGTGGACTAAACATTACATGTTACACAATAATTTAATCACAAACAACTTAATTATGCATCATAATAAAAGTTAATCTATGCTAATATTAAAAAGCTGAAGAGTTTGTTTGTTTGAACGCGCTAATCTCAGAAACTACTGGTCCGATTTGAAAAAATATTTTAGTGTTAGATAGCCAATTTAATGAGGAAGGCTATAGGCTATATTCTACGCAGACGAAGTCGCGGGTGGAAGCTAGTCAACTATAAACACCCAAAGAATATGACGTATACTTAACATCGTTTGTTGGTGCATACACATTGAGTTAGAATCCTAAGATTAAGCCAATAAAAGATTAAAGCCAATTCATGAATTATCAAAGTAAAGTAATACGGCATAAGCGGCAGAGACATATTAAAATAATATGTGATAGTAGGGTTTAACGACACTTCATCGTGAAATTTTGTTTTAATAATTGTGTAGAAGAGACAACCATATTGCAAATTTGTGAAAGGTAGTAAGGTATAACCGACGTTTATTATTTTTGACGACGAAGGTAAAGGGGTATTAGCTCCAGCGTTCAAAATAGTCGTTTGGTGGTAGAGAGCCGTAAGCACCTGGAATCTTTGAGCAAGTTAGAAGTAAAACTACTGTAGTGACTATATGCCAAAAAGATGCGATTTTTACATGGGTACAAGCACCTTAGTGTTAAAATAAGTGTAAAGTTTGGTCGGTTACACAATGTGACACTTCGAAAACGCAATTTTTTGCCTGGGCATAAGTGACAAAAAAGTCGTCGTACAGCCATGGGAGTAAGCGCATTTAAAAGAGCGTATTTTTTTAAGTAGGATGACATTCATAGCTCATTTTCGACCAAAATGTCGCTTATGCCTTATTACCTTTTTACCGTCGATATTTTGTAATTATTTGTCGCGGTGTAATGTTTTGAAACCAAAAATAATCTAATGGATAGGCGTTTTAGAGTTTCAGTACACTCTTATATATTACTAGCTGTTGGCCTCGGCGCTACCTGCGTGGTGCTTCCACTGCGGAAGTTCCACAGGTCCCACAAGAATATTTTTTCAGGATAAAAACTATCTTATGTGTTAATCCAAGTTACCTTCTATGTGAGTGCCAAATTTTATGAGAATCGGTTGAGTTGTTTTTGCGTGAAGTTGTAAACATACAATCTTTCTCATTTATAAGATTAGTAGGATAATAACATAATATATATGTACTTAAATAGACAGATAAGGAACTGCACGTTACCAAAGTGAACATTTGGATATATTATATTAAAGGTACCTACCTATTTTGTTGTTCTTTTTGTTATTGACATTTAAAAACAAATGATAAGTGCATAAATACCTATGTCACCACTAACAAAAACATTGTAATTTTTTTTGGGCCTGACCACTTCACAATTACCTACAATATGACTATGAACCGACAAATTTTCTCAATAATAAAACTTAAGAGATTAGACAATAAATACCCACATTTTGCTAAACAAATTTGACAGGCGTTTATTTTATCTATAATCAATATCAATACATACTTATGCCTTCAGAAATTGCAAAATTTATATTTCGGGAAGATGAACTCAAGAATTACTATTATGAGTAAGTATGGGTTCTTCATGCTTCAGTTTGGTCAATGGATCTTGTGTAATATTGCATTAATTTTGTAGTTGACATGCTTTGCTGGTGTCGTCACTTTACAATTCTTTTTATCCTGAATGCCTTGAGTTCTCAAAGGCTGGGCAACAGCTAGTAATATATCCAAAGCGTTAGTATAAGGAGACGTTGGAATGTATGTATGTATGTATGTATGTATGTATTTCAGCGCCTGATTGATCGTAATACTGTTTTGACCTAATGCCCACGGCCGTCTCTGAGTAGACGGGCTAACTTTTCATATGAACTTTTTTAAATATGAATATTGGGAAGTTTTACCAAGCGCCGACGACGGAAAACATCAAATATACAAGTATTTCTTCATTTAAAAATACGAATAACTTTTCATCCTTGGATTTCACCCTTCTCACTTCCTTAAACCACTACTTTACGGTATGCAATATAGGTTTGTCTTAATCTGTTGACACATTGTATTATTGAAATTATTTTGCTCTAAAGCATCACCAAAGGTCCCTTTTGATAATAAAAAAGTACTTATAACGGAAACGACCTTTTATGTACTTTTTTATTTAAGGTTGTTTATTGTATGATATTATAAAGTTACACAATTGTTGATGCAATTCACATGCACATTGTTTGGTTTTTTTTATTACAATTTAATTGTGGCTTAAGTCAGATAAAATTTGTTTAAGATTATCTTTCGTTTATTTGAGTTTTTATATCATTTAGATAGAAGACATTTATTAATTACTGACTTAATAGATTTTTTCCCGCTGCTTCACCTGACACCCCTCTAGCTTCCTACAGGACGATTACAGATAATGTAACAGGGAAATAAATATCATAATAATATGTTGTACAAATAGTCCTATGTCCTTCTTCAAGATCTTATAAAAATTAATCTCGCCATTTTAATTGTTCAATTTAATAAATTTTTAATTAAATGATTTTTTTGTATTCGTTTTTTAATAATGTGTAATTATGTATTTGTCTAAGAATGAACACATTGCAAATGAACAAAAAAATTTACTTGTGTGAACGTAATCGAAAGTATTATCTTCGACGCCTAAATATAAAATGTAGCTATAACTTTTGCAAGGCATAAGGGAGAGTGCTTATCTCAGTGTGATAGCTAATCAAAATACCTACTAAACAAAGAATATATGATTTTGTCAATTTTTCTCGAAGCCAAAACATTTTGTTTTGAAGCGATGCATTACATCTAAAGAAAGAAAGAAAAAGAAAGCGGAAGTTGTTACAAAAATTTTTAATCTTTCCAACATATTCTACCACATTGTGGTGTGCAAATAATTTAATATTTTTATAAGTGACTAACTATATACACAATGTTTTAATATTCATACGAACAGATAGTTTTATTCTTATTACTATTTGAGTTATAACTTACAAAAATTTTAAAATTATAATAAATTTAGCCCTGTCTACTGTAAATTACTACCGTTTCCAAACCTAGCCAGTCGGGAGAAGAAACGGCGAAACAAACTCCCCTGGCAGCCAGTAGTATAATCTATCGTCCTTGTAGTACCATCGTTTCCAAAACATAGCCCGCTTTCTGAAATTATAATAAATTATTATTATTATTATTACAAACATTATATTATTTATGCTTGTCTGCAAGAAAATCTTTAACACTATAATATGTCTTATCTAATAACAAGTCAAATACCTTCTAAATGGGCAGTTGCAAACTGTAAGCTTTAAAAGGAAAACGATATAAAAAACTGGTTGCATTTCGGAAGTGCTGTCAGAAGTGAAAACTTACACAAACATGAAAACACTAACATTCGCGCAAGCGCCCTGCACCGTCTTACGAATTATTGTCTTACGAATCAGGTCACGTGTCCTAACGTTAGACGTTTTTAACCATTCCAAAAAAAGTGCGCAACGCCGCTAAAGAAGTTTTCACTACAAAAATAAAGCTAAAAGAAACATATCTTTATGCGAGGAATAAGAAATTTCCGTTTTTTCCGAAAGCACATAATTAATTCACCAGAAAATTAATAACGTTTTGTAATGTAAAAAACCTGTGCGCCGTCGCAATGCTAACCGCATGGCTTTGATTAAGGTTGTATTCGTGTTTACTTGGTCTTTAAATGTCCTACTTTCTCGTAGTAAAAGGTTTCCGTAGACATGCGGATTTACCGGTACGCTGTTTTTGGACGCCTCTCGACACTCTGTCACACACACTCAAACACGAAGGCTCACTCTTAAATTGCTGTACAATTTCTGCGTCGGATTATAAAAACTAAAGAAGTCTTGGCCCGCTACTGTTAATCTAGTCATTTATTTTAGTGGATTATTCCACTAGTGCAGTTGGTCACTATTAGGTGGTAGAGTTCTGTGTCGTAGATCGCGTGGATGGGTGCAAGCATCAACCGCATCTGCTATTCCTGTTGTCTCGCACCAGTGCTAGTTGTTGTTATTGTATTCCGTAGTATAGACTAAGGTAGCTGCTGCACTTTCACACGTGGAATAACATCTCATCATCATCATCATCACACCATCTCGGCCGTACGATATTGATGTACTGGAAACGTATAAAGTATGCAGCAGATACGACCTAGTTTTATGTAATTTTATATGCGGACGTTATTTGAAGAAAGGATGTGGCCTGTATTTTACACTAGCTGGATTATATCAGCGATAAAGTCAGTTAGACTAGGTCGAGTTGAAAGGATTCGCTCTGATTTGTATCAAAATTTTGGCTATTATTTTCTCTACGAAGGCTTTATTACTTTATTATTGTGTGCTGGTTTGGAGTATTGGGTATCGAGTAGAAACTTAGGGAAGCAACATTAAGAAACTGGCATCATCGTGGTATATAAGTTATATAACTTTTTATTGTTCTATCGTGCGAAGTTGGACATGTTGTGTGAACTATAAAAGTAGTGACTGAAGAATTAGCGCCTCAAATGAATGACGCTGAGGGTATTTAAATATGTTTCTCGTTAATCAGATTTTGATGTTATTGTCAATAAAAATATATAATTAAGAACAAGATTGGCTATTAAAACAAAATACCTAGGTACATGCGCATTTATTTCTCAATTTTAAGTGTATGAGCAGATACCTTAACCTGATCTTGAAACACCTTATCACCAAGGCTCTCCTCTCAGTATGCTAAGAAGACCGCGTGCGCAAAGTTCACTGTAAATAAGTCTTAGTGCGAATAAGTGCTGTTGTAATTATATAATTAGTGAGTTAATTGGTGTACAAACTGATTTGGTAAGTTTCTCTTATATTCTCATGTAAGCGGTGTAGCAAAAAACTGTAAAAAGCGCAAAAAAAATTGTAAAGTTGAACTCAATAAGACTCACGCGCCAAACAATGTGTTTATGTTAATACTTAGTACCTACTTATGTTTAAACATGTGTAAAACAGAGAAGGATATTTTGAAAGTAAATAGTTAAAAATGAAATATTAATGTGTTAAATATTTTTACAGCAATACGAGGTTGAATTTTTTAGCTGTTTATTAAGTGGTAATTTCTTTAAGGGATCATATCAAATCTTATCTACGCTTACTTCAGGGCGAGGCCGAGGGTGTCTCAGTTCACACTTCTTAGTCCTATACAAAATTATTAAATAGTTTTATTTTTAGAATTTATACGCATTTATATTAAACATACCTTCGCTTTGAAAACTCTCATAAGTGATTTGGGAATGGGATCCCCTTCGGGTTGTGACAAATCTCTCATCAGACTGGTTACAGCAGAAGAGGGACCGTATTAGTTTTTCGCGCCCCCTAACATGCTACTGGGCGTCTGTATCTTCAGAGAACCATGTATGCAACTATAGCACAGAGAACGACAATGGCGAACACCGATTTTATAAGACAGGAACAGATAAGGGTGGTATCAAAAAAAGCTGCTGCACAGCAGTCAATCTAAATATAAATCATGCAGTAAAGGAATAAATCAGTATCTAACTTTATTAGCTTACCACGTGAGGGCGATGGGATCGGAACATCCCGAAATCGACAAAATATTTCAAAACGAGCAGATGCAAACCCAGAAATTTAAGTATTATAAAATTAGTTTAGCCATTAAGTTACATGTTATGGAAGTTCCTGCAGTTCCTATGAATGAGCTAGAGAACCGACATACCTGAGCTTTTAGGATAAAAATAAACTCATGTCAAATTAAAAAAATGTTTTAAGTAAATACTAAAATTTTTCACATTCAACTGTTAGATTTGCATTTTACGAATCTAACTATTACCTAAGTGTAGGTTTACAGAACTTTCAGAAATAAGTATACAAGTAATACTTGTCACCTTTTTTTTTGAATATAATACGTCTTTTTTGCTAATTCGGCATCTTCTAACAATCAGGAAATCAATTTGAATGGTGTTCCGTCCGCTTCTGTAAGTGATCAATCAAAATCAAGGTAAGATTGGCTGCATTGCCAGTTAGAGTACCCTTTCCCTCAGCTTTGCGTTCACCATAACCTAGCCCCCCGTGAACACCTCGCAACTCTTCAGTAAGTACGACGGTCACGCCATAACACTCATCAGGACGCTCGTATTCAGTGATCTGTAGTCTGAAGCTATTCTTAATGTTCCGGAATCTGTTATCCTTATTACGCTCCTGCAAAAATGTCATGGCTACCCTACGCTTTTCCAGTAGTAGGTACATCCGGGGTATCTACCAACTGTTTCAGATTGCAAGACGAAGTTAACTTGGGACTATCGTTTTTAGGCCTTTTTCGTTCGCGGTATGGTTTAGATAATGCAGTGCATTCCTACCTGGGCAAGTTGCTACACAGATCGCTACCGCCAAAGTTATAGTTGGTAATGATCTTTTTAATCTATGATTGAGTCTTAAGAGTTGCGAGGTAGGCAGGCAGTTGGTTTATTACATTTAACGGACTCGGAGAAACAGGGAACTTTTGGAATTTGTAGCATTACAGGAGGGAAAGCCATCTGAACCTCCAAATCTGTCAGGTTACCATTCGAGGTAGCCTGTGCCAGAGCGTTTTCTGTTATTAAGCCTTGTGAAGTTGGTAGCACATTAGTCATAAAAAAGGATCTTCTGTTACGTATGTGCTTCTAGACGAAGTTAGTTTGGAGCCAGAAGATGGTGGTTGGAGCCCTTTTATACCCCAAGTATAAAAGGGTTAAAAGTTAAAGGGCTAAATTAATGTTACAGGAACATATTACATTTGTGGAGCGTTTGGGACAAGGTAGAATCTTGAGTATTTTTTTTATGATGATGAAGGCAAACAAGCAGACGGATTTCCTGATGATAAGAAATTCACGCCACCTAGACATAAAAAGTAGGTAATGGTGCGCTGCCAACCTGAGGCCGAGATATTAGGTCTTGAGCAAAAGTAAGTTTACCAGCTACCTTACCCTCCGAATCGGAACACGTCAAC
>NJDD01001604.1:71177-89804 GCA_002245505.1 Calephelis nemesis
GGGAAGCCGTAGACTAGCTCCATAGAGTTTCAACCCCGGCCTCAGCACAGCGACACACCTGTAACATTTATGAAGTCTATAGGTCTCTTACCACCAGAACTGCCGCTGCTTGTGCGTGGACCTCTCAAAGAAAAAAAAAAGATGTACGCACTCGCAGACTGCCGCGGTAAAGCTATTGCATAAGCAGGCATGAGTCACCAGATAGCGGGCGAAGACGGGGATTACGCTTGCACAGTAACGCCGATACAACCACCTAGAGACGACAAGCGTGATCAAAAATTCATTAAAAGTTCTGCTATTCATCGATAGATGGCAAAACTAAAATGTATCACCGCTGTGCCGGTCGGATTTCACGCTCAAGGCCCGCAATAGAACCTATGCAATAGCTTAAAATCAGGCTTGTCAGCTTTATCTCCTCTGTGGTCTGGCGGTCCGGGTGTTGGACTTGACTGCATGAGGTCCTGGGTTCGACTCCCGGGTCGGCCAACAAAAAGAAAATTGGATTTTTCAATTTTCTAATAAAAATGGGATTGGAAATGCGGCCGGTTGGCGATAGGCTTGCCACCTATCACATTGTAGGTCTTAGTGTCTTCGGCTGGTCGTGGGTGCCCTGGTTGTGCCTCTGCCTACCTCTGCCTACCTGAAGATACTTTAAAGTCAGGTTAATAATGCACCGTTAACAGCTTTGGCATTAATAGTCGTAAGTCGACGTCTACGTCTGCTTGTTTACAATCATTAGTTATCAAAAATGTAACCAAATAAAAAAAATGCGTATTGAGAAAGCTCAAGCCCTTATTTGTTAGTTATGCAACTAGGAACCTATAGCCATCGGCTATGTTGTCGGATGTTGAGCCATAGAAAATGGTAATGAGCTTTCCATATGTCATGGATTGATTGGCCACCTTGATCTCGATACGTTATAATAATGTTCAATAAAAACAAGCTTCATAAGGTATTTATATTAGCTGACCCGGCAGACGTTGTTCTGCTACTTTTCTTTAATGTGATTTTAGTAAAAAATTGGAGTGAGTCACTCTTATCACTTAGGGGTATGTAAAATAGATGTTGTCCGATTCTCAGACCTACTCAATCTGATCACAAAATTCCATGAGAATCGGTCCAGCCGTTTCGGAGGAGTTAAATCACGTACACTGTGACATGAGAATTTTATATATAAGAAGATTAAGAAGTACATATTTTCCTCGTATTGGTCCGGATCCGCTGATTACAATAGGCCATCTGCCGCTCTGCCTGACAGCTTGTAAGAGGCGAGAAGAGGTTAAAGTATACCAACCAACAAGCCTACTAGTTGTAGAGTACAGTGCAGCAACTTACCCGAGTAGATTCATTGCCTTACCTATTCCTGCCACCATAATGACTCCGTTGTGTGCCTGTCTGGTAGGTAGGGTAGCCGGGAGTTTTGCTCAATAGGTCTTCCATCCCGGCCTCAGATCAGCAACGCACCTTTTACATCTATGGTGTCTATAGGCCACGGTTGTCTCTTACCAAAAGTCGTGCCTACTTGTTCGCTGACCTCTAGATAAAAGAAGTTTAAATTACCGTGGGTATACTTTTTTTTCTTTCTTTAGGTTTTGGCATTCGCGTTAGCATTTTGCCATTATTAGTCGAGTAGGCATTAATTTGCAATCGGGATTCAATTATAATTAATTAAAGTCGTCAATAAGTCGTGTGAAGGTCTTGGGTAAAACGGTAGCCTCATTATGCAAGCTCATAAGCCAAGTGAGATTTGGCGGCAACGAGGAAATTCACGATACCCTAATTTCTTAGTGATTATTTCATTTGTGCACTTTCACTGAACAAAATTGTACAAAATGCCACCATAATTGACTAATTTCACTCAATATAAATACGAAAATCAATCATTTTTTAAAAATTTCGACCATCTTATCTCCCGTTGGCGCCAAAACTCCCCATGGGTATACGAATACCTACATTTAGTCAAAAAAGTATCAGAAATGGTTTTTGTTCTATATGGTTCCAAGTACAAATTTTTGTTCTTTTTTGTTGTAACTAGCACTAGCACAACTGCTTTCCATTTTGTCGCTAAGTTGTAGTTGCATCCGTTATTAATATTAAATACAGTGCTGTTTTTAATTGCGTCATATTTAATCTGTATTGTGAAATTCATAATGAACAGAAACGTCGAACAAAGAGTTTGTTTTAAATTTTGCATCGCCAGTGGAATTTCGTGTTCGGAGTTAGTGAAAATTTTGTGTAACATTACGGTAACAACATACGGTAACAGGCTTACGGTTTTTTTATATTTTAATGGAAGGCAAACAAATAGACGGATTTTCTGATGGTAAGATGTTCACGCCACCTAGAGACACCAAAGGTGGTAATGGTGCGTTGCCAACCTGAAGCCGGTGTGAAGCCTCGAGCAAAAGTAAGTTTACCGGCTACCTTATCCTCCAAACCGGAACACGTCAACGGCAAGCACTTGACGTTATGGTGGCAGGAATAGGTAAGGCGGTGGTACCAATCTGGGCGAGTCGCTGCGAAACTCTACCACCTAGTAGAATGTTACGGTGTTAGTGACGTTAAGCCAATGCTCGCCTCTTACGAGCTGCCTAGCAGGAAGGCAGAGGATCTATTCTTCGAAGGACAACGGACCAACACGATATCAAAAACGAAATCAAAAACTCGTGCTTATGAGTGGTATAAAGCGTTTAAAAGCGGTAGAGATGTGATGGAAGATTTTGCCTCGCTCTGTGTGCCAAGTGTGAGTTTTTGAAATGATTTACTTTACCATCGCGTTTATTGTCAGCTCCTCTAGCGGGTCTATCGCCTCTGTGGTCTAGCGGTCCTGGTGTTGGACTTTACTGCAGGAGGTCCCGGGTCGGGCAACAAAAAAAAAAGAAAATTGGGGTTTTCCAAATTTCTAACAAAAAAAAGTTGCTCGGGATAGGATATGTGCCCGGTTGGCGATAGGCTTGCCACCTATCACATTGTGGGACTTAGTGTCTTCGGCTAGTCGTGGGTGTCCTGGTTGTGCCTCTGCCTACCTCTTCGGGGATATGGGCGTGAAGATACTTTTTTTTCCTCTAGCGGGTGGTCGAAACAACTAAATTATTCATTTAGATCATTTAGATCGTCCAAATGCAAAAACGCGGTAGTAAAGTAAATTCGTGTGAAACTCAGACTCAGCACACTGGTAAGCCACCAACGTTTGCAACTGAAGTTAACATTGCAAACGTGAAGGAAACAGCAACTGAAAATCCTTATTCAACTTTGAAAAAGATAGTTGCCGGACTTTTTGTATCACACGAGTTGATCCCTATAATTTTATATTTACTTAACTAGCTGACCCAGCAAACTTCGTATCGCTTGACATTAACGCTTAGACAGTAGCGCAGTCTGTCGGATCCGATGTGAATCATTCTAAAATCAACAACTACTTGTTATTAAAAAAATAATTAAAAAAAACATTTTCCAGTGGACCAAATTGTGAATCTAAACCATTCTCGAATTCCCTAGAACACATTCAAAAAGTTTCATCGACATCGGTACAGTCGTCTAGAAGGAGTTCAATGACATACGCACTCACAGAAGAATTATATATAATTTAGGTATGAAACATGTTGCCCCTCGTCTAGTCATCTAAACCTGAATTTTCTCCAAAATCTCAATCGCATTGCATGAGAGTCGAAATGGACAAGCTAGATATTAGCCTATTCATGAATAGCATTGTCACCGCTGACGAGATGTGGGTTTACGAGTTTGACATGCAAACATGCAATAAAATCACACCAAACTCGTTCAAAAGTTAAAGTCATGTTGAGTGTTTTCTTTGATTATCGCTATGTTGTATACTCGTAATTTTTGCTGGAAGTTCAAATAGTACTTAAGTAAGGAATATTATTTAAGATTTATGCACGTCTATAAAGGGTGCAAGGTCAAATCAGCAGAATCATTAGTTTTTGAGACCAAAATTTAGTGCTGAAAACAAAAATGTAGTGCTACACTATAAGAACACTGCTAGTAGTTTAACTAAGCTAGCAGTACCTATACTATTATAAGAAAAAAGACGCAGCAAAAGGCGCACGAGATAATAATTAAGTTGAGCACTTCTAGGGTACCATTCTATCCCTGACACCGCTCGCGTGTTTATTTTGGCAAAAAATGATCATAAAAATACATTTTTTTTTGTAATCTGTCCGCTTACACACTAGAACAGAACTAATAACGCACTAAATAGTGGAGTCCCTCAAATCTTCCATAAATCCATTTTTAGTGTTTTATTCTACCTATGGCAATGCTCGCATCGTTATGTTAGCATCGTGCTATACCTACGTAAAAACTGAATGTTTTTTTCAAAAATCTGTTTGCTTATAGCAGTAGAACTAATTGAGCACTTAATTATTAGCTGGTGCACCTTTTGCTGCGACTTTTTTCTAACGCGGTTTCAGGTAGTTTACTCATTTTTGGTCCGTCTATTGTAGCACTAAATTTCTGTTTTCAGCACTAAATTTTAACTAAATACTTACTTACTTTATAAACGGGATTTAGGTATGTGGCGTTTAAGAGAACAAACTCAACACAAAAAGGTTAGATTCTGATTGGATTAGATTCTGGATTCTGCACCATAATTTTGTTCTTGCACAGGGCTATTCTAGTGTGCGAATTTTCGACCAAAACAAAACAATCGATACCATCGAGCAACCACCATATTTACCGATTTCTTTATTTTTCCATAACTCAGATTACCACTTAGTGGCACCCGTTTTCAATCGGTAACCAGATGGTAAAGGGAATTCGAAGCGAGAAAACTCAATTCCAAAAACAGCGTTTATAAAATGGTTTGATGATTGTTTTATTCGTTGCCGTATGTCTTTGAGTATTAGGTAAACCAACCAATGAAGTAAGTGTATCGTTTCTAAAGGAGTGCTACTGCAGTGCACTATTTGAAGGTGATAAAATAAAGTTCAATGAATAACAAACAGTTGGTGTATTATTGATCTTATCTCGGTACTTTCATGACAGAGTATAATATTATAAGTATAATAATTACGTAAGATTGACACTTCTCCATAATTCAATAAACTTTGATTATTGACCGTTTATATTTGCTAAGAACAACTTATCACCCAATGTCATTAAGTAGATATGTTTGTCTCTTGATTCGACTAAAAATTATTCCACATTTATCTTTGAAAAACAAATAAATAAAAATTTAACATTGTAGCTCAAGAGCCAACACGACAGATTACGCTCACAAATTATTCAATATTAAAATTCAAATAACTCAAACACTCTAGCGGGGTAGGCAGAGCGTATCGAGTGCCCAGTGGATCACGATTCCAAACATACCAGCATAAGCTTTTTTAATGAAGCCCTACCTTAGTTTTTAAATTAGATAAATTGTCTCCTTCACCATAAGGTAGTCTGGCAGAGATTGTTTTGAAGCGATAAAACCGCCTTTGTGCACCTAACTTAAATATTATGTAAGTGAAAGAGTGTGTACTATTTTGTAAATTTTGGTGCATAATAAAGTGTATTCATTCATTTATTCATTCTAGCTTCTTACATTTATATTTACAAACTCGGTTTCGCAAAGCTTATTAAGAGCTAAGTGTCACGATTTCATCAGCAATTTGCTAACAATTGGCCTAGCTTGCTGCAAATTCACTACCACAACCATACAAACACGCCGGTTACGGAGACTTTTGACACCACGTTCTGATAATACTTGAACAATCAGGTCGTCGAATATCAGTCTACGTCTGATCGGGTACCTAAATCTATTTAGATTCGCATTATACATTTGTTTTTTCTCAATCTTTAATTGCCATTCCTGCACATGAACGAAGCAACGGAACATGTCCTTACGCATTTTTACACCAAACACTTCTTTCAATCCCACTCTCTTTTATCTCATTAGTATAAGCGAGTGTTACACATATTTTCGTATCGCCCTCATTTCAACTGCATTTGTCCTGCTTCTATCCTTATATGACTTACCAAACAACCGCTTCCTTAAAGTATCTAACACTAAGGTAAGCACAAAGTTACGTACAGGGAGTCTATCACTCCGACTTAAATTCTCGCTTTGAAGTAGCTAACCCAGCGTTCCGTTTACATTGTTCTCTGTACACACTCCCCGGTACATCTTCAGTGTACCTTCTATGTCTGTTATAAATAAACAATTTCATTTACTTGTTCCAGCACGAACTCGTCTACGACACCTCTTACACCCGTTCTGGCTACTGGCACGTTTTGCCGTATGCAAGTATCATTAGTTTGCGGACAACATACCATTTCGTCGGTCCGAGACGTTATTGGAACATCTCAAAATTTGCACTTTCGAGCTATGAGATAATAAAGATTTTTAAAAGTCATAAATTCGTGATAAATAAGAAATTTGAACTAACTTTATATTGAATTTTTGTATGTTTATAGTGAACTTCATTACTTCCAAATTAATTTATAATGAATTTATTTTTGATGACTGGTTTTCAAAATATTAGCTATCTTTTATGAAATGTTCCATTTATGACCGATAAAATTTATTGCAAATTAAATACGCTACTGGAATATTTAGAAATGTTCCAATAACGAATTCTTTAAACGAAATGCTTTATAAAGTTGTAGTGGCATATTTTGAAATGTTCCATTCCAAAATCGATTAGTCAAGAAATAAAGTGGCATATTTCCAAATATATCAGTCAGTAGTTTCGGAGATTTATTGGAACATTTAGAAATGTACTTGGTGAAATCCTTGATTACAGGGCTACTTAGGAACATTTCGAAATAACCTAATACGTAACTAAAAGTGCTGATCGGTGCTATAACCGTTTATGTCAATTAGCTCAGAACTGAATTCGTATTTGAGATATTCCGTTAATGATCTACAAAGATTGTTTGTCGTGTCATCGATTGGTACAGGTAACAAAAAACAATTTTTTTTGAGATGTTCCATTAACGTCTCGGACCGACGATTTTATCATTTGTAGAAGTTGCAACACACTGTTTCGATTGTATCATTATATTAGGGACACAGGCGATGATAAAAAATAAACTTGTCTGGAGTCAAGAAGCACACGGGAATAAGAACCTCAGAGCAGATCCGTGTACCTCCCGCGTTTCGGGTCGTATAACCATGATAGTAGGGCTATGAGAGGTGGAGGGTACGTATCAACATATTCAGCACTAAATTGTCTACTAAATAGGTAACATCCATTTTGGCTACTTGCACACTAACTGTTAGTTTATCTCAAGCAGTTTACAAGTTATCGTTAGGGAGGATCAGCGGGGCTATTCAGTATCTTTTTAGTGATGACCACTGGGTAAAGTGTACATCAAATAGCTGTCAAATAACGTATTTTACATTTATCCTATGACCAATAGAAACACAATGGAGATAGCAAATACAAAACACATCATTTGACGGATATTTGATGTATACTTTACCTAGTAATCACTAAAAAGATACTGATGGAAAAGGATAAACTTGGTCTTAGAATACTGTTGATAGTTCGTTAAGTATATGCCATTTATACACAATTTTTATTAATAACACACTTGTACTCATCCACTATACACTTTATTTAACACTTTACGCTACTCTTCAGCCAAACGGTTTCACTTTTTGAAACTAAATATTTATAAGTAAAGTATCTTCACGCTCATATCCCCGAAGAGGTAGGCAGAGGCACGACCAGGACTAGCCGAAGACACTAAGCCCCACAATGTGATAGGTGGCAAGCCTATCGCCAACCGGGCACATTTCCTGTCCCGACCAACATTTTTTTTATTAGAATTTTTTTATTATTATTTTTTTATTTTATTATTTTTTTATTAGGCTAAATATTTGTTTTAGTTTAACTTTCAGTACATATTAGGTTGGATGTTACTGACGGTACCCACATATAAAAATGTTAATTGTAACAAAGAAAAGGATTGGTTCAAAAAGTTTTACTCCAAAAACCCATTCCATAAATAGATTATCAAAATTGTCCACCAGCTTCTGGTCTATAGGATAAACGTCGGGGAGTCATGATTGCGTATCTTGTATTGCACTGTCAAACTGGTTATACTAACCGGTGTAACTTGATCTCAACTATTAGTGAGTGCTCGTTATATCTTATTTAAAGTATCTTGTTATGTTGAACAAAATAGATCATTTTAAATTGGTCAAGTCGTGTGCACGCTCTATGTCATACATGGAAATTGCTGAGATGCTAGCATTCGCTGTCCGCACTTGTAGAGGTAAGTCGTGTCTTCATATTAAGTGCTTATTCTAAGTATTACTTTTACTCTATTTAAACCTACATTAATTGTAGCTTTACCTACGTAACACCAAGAGGAATGTAGAGCTTGCAATCTGTTTTAAATAAAGGTGTATCCGACCCTACTCTTTTGACTTTGGATTAATCCTGAGCTTAGATTTAAGTTTATCTCGTATCTAATAGATAACAATTATTAAAACCGTTAATTTAGAAGTTATTTCGGATTGCGATAATAAACTGCCAAACACAATTTTAAAATTGGCTACAACCTCAAAAATTTTAAGTTAGTCAATATAAATTTAAATACTTAAAACTGCAAAAAATCAAATTCGATTTCAATAAGTATTACCTAAGTCAATTCGTTAACAAAAATTAAGTATTATTAATAAAAAAATGTAGGAGTCGAACAAATGACTTCCTCCTTTTTATCGAAAACAGGGAATCCCCATTAGCTAATCTCATTTTTTTATACATTCAATGTAAAGACATTCCTGTTACGGTTTTACTATAGACGTATGTAAGTATAAATATCTGTAAACTATGCATGCGCCTATTTATTTAAACTTCTACTGAACTAGGTATGTCCACGTTCACTACGACGACGACTAGGACGACCACCTCCTAGGTTAAACTAATAAAAACAAATATTGTTTTGTTAGTTACAAGAGTAAGAATACTTATAGTAGAACTAAAAAAATACTTATATCTTATACCTTTAAATGAGCAATTCTTGTATATATATATAATTGGAATCTCGGAATCGGCTCCAACGATTTTCGTTTAGTACGTAGGGGGTTTCAGGGGCGATAAATCGATCTAGCTAGAAAAAAATACCGAGCAAGGCTCAGCCATCCAGATATTAAAATCTTAAATGAGGTAATACTTAGATAGTACGAGCTTTTGCAGTTAGTTGCTAATCTAATATAACTAATAGTGATAAACTAAATTTGTTGACTAATTCTTACTTTAACCCATAGATTTAGAGGTCAATGCTTAAACCGTAGAGCAGTTCGCGAAAAGCTTTAAATACAGTGTAGACTTACTGTGTACAGCTTGTCAGCCGTCGCTGATAAACAAAAGAATATAAAAAACTTTATTCTCAGCAATTATTAAGTAAATTAAGTTCTTTTAACAGTCTTAATGTTTATGGGTCTGTCTTAAAATTTTAAGACAGACCCGTAAACATTTCACATTTCCAAATCAATACAGCCATCATGGTATGAAGTGTACAATTGTCGATTATTAGATTTTTTGGCGGACTTATTTTGTTTATTTATTTTAATTTGTGTTTTAGTTTACTTAGGGATTTTTATTTATCATTGATTCATTTTTATATGCCAGCAAGTGTATTTAATATATTGATTAATATAAACATAAAATTTTCACAAAACATACCGTATTAGTAGAAACAATAATTATCATTTATAATACATAATAATAGATAGTTTCACCTTGTACTCGACTTTGCAATGTTATCCCAGATAAACAAGTGACGTGATTGACTCGTAAAAAACTACTTGATTAAAAAAATACCAGTCTTATTTAATGTAACGACTTCAGAGCAATCTCTACGAAGGTTCCAATCCCTCCCTCTCTACCATTTAGCACGAACAACTGTCGTATCACTCATGAGTCATGTTGCATGCCTAAATCTATGTATTAACACGTGATGCTAAAACTTTGGACCCCTTTTTACGAAAATTGCGCTGACGCAGGAGCATTAAATTTGGCACACTAATAGTTTATGTGTAGGAGAAGTGCATAACGCTAATATCTTTTAATAATAGTGCTTATAAAGTACATTAAATCAATAAATAAAATATTATACACACTACCATGCATTTGACACATACAAACAAATATATTGATGATAACGATAAAAGATCAAATGTGGCGCACTAAAAAGTTTGGAAACAAAGTAGTTGGTCTTGAGAAATGGAGATGGCGTTCTTATCAACAAGATATTAAAATTTATTATTGCCGAATTTCGAACAACGGGCAACAACTAAGTAATATTTATGAAAACAGTAAAATGTAGGATTAGCTATATTAATAAATTACATAATTTAAATATTTTAACATTTCGATAGGTTCTACAGTCTACTTAGTTAAATTCTGAAATCAATTGAAATTTTTTTGATTAAATATATAAATATAGTACTACTATCTTAATTATGCGCTTCGGTTTTGGTTGCTTTTATTTCTAAATTGGCTAACCCAATCTAAATTTAAGCGAAATTATTAATTATATAATAACAGCTCTACATGTAGATATTTTTAAAATACATTCGGATTTCCGAAGCTTGACGAATATAGCCGAAGCGCATAATTTAAATAGTACTACTTATATAGTATTTTCTTATAAGTTTATGAGCTAAATATACATTTATGTTTTCTATCCAACTCGTACACAGAACGACTTTTGTAGTCATTTTTTATGAGCAAAACATCTAAAAAATTATGGTTATTGAGTAGCTTACCAGGTTTTTTGTTATTTTATTCCTTTAAGTTATAGAACGACAATTCCTTTTAGTTATTTTAAATTTCTAATCGTCCTAAGCTTGAGTATACTTTTAAAATACTACTAATCTTTTAATTATTATAGAGCGATTGCAAAGGTAATTATCTAATCAAAACCTTACTCATGTTGTTGTAAATTAAAATTAACTATTATTTGTTACGAGTTTATGACACTGGGACTAATATTTTTATGGGATTGGTAAAGAAGCTGACAGACTTTCTGAGTGTATAACATGTACTACATGGTTTCTAAAACTGACTGCAACCAATTTAGCAAAAGTGCAGGAGATCGTGGTACTAATGATAATAAAAAGATTCTCGCCTCTGTGGTCTAGCGGTTCAGTTGCTGGACTTGTCTGCCTGAGGTCCTGGGTTCGAATCCCGGGTCGGGCAACAAAAAGAAAATTGAGTATTTCCAATTTTCTAATAAAAAAAAGTTGCTTCAAAAAAACGGGATTGGATATGTGCCGGTTTGGCGATGGGCTTGCCACCTACTACATTGTGGGACTTGTGTGTCTTCGGCTAGTCGTCGGTGCCGGGGGTATGGGCATTTAAATACCTAAAAAGATTCTAATTTACAATCCTTATGATCACGCAGACATTGCGATACCTAATAGAAAAATAAACAAAACTATAGGAGCTGTTCAGGAATATCAATTGTATTGTTTTTCCCCGTGTTGGTCAGGGGTCCTTTGCAGAATAGACCATCTGCCTTCCTGTGCCAAGCAGCTCGTAAAAGGCAAGCAAAAGCTTACCGTCACTAACACCGTAACATCTGACTAGGTGGTAGAGTTTGGCAGGGACTCAACCGGATTGGTACCACCGCCTTACCTATTCCTGCCGCCCTAATTTAATGACGTGTTCCGGTTCGGAGGGTGAGGTAGCCGTTATACTTACTTCTGCTCAAGGCCTAATATCCCGGCATCAGGTTGGCAATGCACCATTAGCACCTTTGGTGTCTCTAGGCGACGGGAATTTCTTACCATCAGGAAATCCGTCTGCTTGTTTGCCTTCAATATCATAAAAAAAATTGTAGTGCGATAAAAACACAAACGCCGTATTTTTAAATAGGTATTATATCAGTTTTGTGCACTTTAATAACAACAAAAATTCTGCCGATACAAAAAAGAAAGAATGGGCGCGGGTATAGAATTAACCCCAAATACCTAACCAAATCAAATAAATAAAACAACGTGAAATCTCCAGTGGTAAACACTTTCCGTCTTATTAAATAAAGATGAACTAAAGTAGAGGTAAAATTAAGTTGATATTATAATCTGTATGGCATTATAATAAAGATTATAATTCCAATTTGAACCTTGGAGTACTTTAGTCCATGTTTATTAATAAGACGTTAAGTATTAAACCAACAAATACTCAAAGGGCCAAATTTAGGTTACGTCCCAAAACCTCGTAGGTGCTGCGTTGCATTTACATTACAATGGTATAAGGAAATAGTTATTAAAGTTAATAAAAAGGTTATTTAACATCTACACAATCTTTTGACAGTTAGTTTTTTTTGTTTAAAAGTGTTTATTTTAATTGCGTATAAAGAAACGTGAAGTACATTATCCTTGATTGAAGTTCGGTAAGATAATAACATGTTTTAACGTACGTCAAATTACAAACGTTTACTATATGAAAAAAACAAGGATTAAGAAATATGTTGCAATAATCGTTTTTAAATACAGGAAATCGTGAAAAACGATTGAAAGCCATATAAACAAAAGAAGAAGAAATACAGGAAAAATTTGTTAGGAATTACTTTAGGTGGAATTTTTTCGTCGATGACTTTGAATATTTTAATCGCAGATGTTTTAACCAATAGAAAAAAAACACAAGAAGATGTCGGAACTTAGGCGTAAGTCGAAACATAAGTAAAACGGGAACTATTTTGATCTATATTTTTTGATTCTGGTTCTCATCAGAATGATGATAATTATTATATCCACCATTCCTCGACCGTAAAAAAGTGGTTCTTTAATCAACTTTATAATTAAGTAGAACTGTTGTTGTTGTTGTTTGAAATTTCAAACGGACTACTAGTGTAGTCGAGTCCTTGAACAACCTGTCTAGATTACGATCTTACTATTTAATTAAGGGGCCATGTATGCTAAAATACGTCAGCAATATACTGTTTTTTTCATACAAAGCAATTACGGCTCTTGGCGACAAAAATACACAAGATTAACATTGATATACTTTATTAGACTAGTGTTTCCAAAACACGATTCATTTCACTTTGCTCGATAAAAAAAAAATCAAAAAGTTAACCCTTTTTTGAAAGCAAAACCCATCTGTCTACTTCAATTATGAAAATATCGACACCAGATTTAACATAAACATAGATAAGTATTATACCTAAAAGATAACTGTTTCAGTTTTTATAGTTTTTTTCAAATTACTTTTATAGTGTCAAAAATATTGATTTGGCGCTTAAGACATTTTACTTTAGAGCGCAATATTTCATAATAATCATGGAACGGGGAAGTGCGCTGATTGGCTCTTGTGGCTGACTAAGTATGGGGCCTTAAGCCTGTAAGCCATACAATCAGTGATCGCCACTGTGGGGTTTCGGTTCAAAATAAGGTAGTCGGTAATCCATCTGCGTGGTTCGCTTCTTACAATTATAAAAAAAATAGTGGTAAATGTTACAATAATTATTTTTCAGTAAAGTTTTTTGTAGTTAGGTATGTCCAGGGACGAAGGCGAAAGAAAACGTGCAGTAGGTACCATTATGAGTAATCACAAACTATAAGTAACACATAACGATGATAAAATTACATGCAATTAAATTATTTTTAAATAGGTACAAATTAAACGCAATAAAACTGCAAAAAAAACATTATAACAATATAAAATATTTTCATTTTAACGTCGCAATTTGATATTTTTTTTAAACGTAGCTCATGACTGAATCCTACCTAGTAACATAATGGAGTAGGTAGAAGGTAGTAAGTAGATTCGAGTGTCAAATGTCACGATAATTGCAGACCTCATTTGTTTCGTTTACATTTATTAAACTTTTCATACAAACAAGCCGATTTTGGATATTGTTAATTCCAGAGAATTTTTCAAATTTAGTTAATAATAAATAACAAATTATTTCATCGGATTATTTTTTTCGGAACTAAATGTTAACCGCAAGTTCTGACTTCAAGAGTACTGTTGAGTACTTCAATTTCCAATTTGTATAAAATCGAGATCTATTGTTCGTTATATCTAGTAATCGCGTTATAAACACAAAAAAAACATTCAGTCGAAGTGATAACCTCTTTTTTGGAGTCGGTTAAAAGTTTTGCTGATTTACTTATATACAATTTACAGAAGAGCTTTAACAATACAGCTATATTTTGTATCCATTCTCCGTCCTTCGTGGACTACACAAACAAATCAAGTTTAAAATACGGATCATAGAAAACGAATGGAATATGGAACAGTCCAAAAAAAATTTTCTGGTTTTAGCTAAATAAAATCTAGTTTAAGATATTATGCCTTATTTCATTATATCTATAACACCATAAGTTAAATTTAACTCGTGAACTTACTTCATTTTATCTTTTGTATACATAAAAAAATACTAATTTCTGATATAATAACCCGAGTTTTTATGACAATAAAATTTAAAAAGTTCAATAACCCTTGACAAAATCTACCTGTAATGCAGCTAAGAACCATTTCGACCACTATAACTTTGACATAGACGTGTTTATTAGTACTATTTAAATTATGCGCTTCGGCTATATTCGTCAAGCTTCGGAAATCCGAATGTATTTTAAAGATATCTATATAGAGTTGTTATTTACACAGTTAATCATTTCGCTTAAATTTAAATTAGGTCAGCCAATTTAAAAATAAAAGTTTAAAGTGTAAAAATGAGTAAAAAGTGTAAAGCCGAATCGCATAATTTAAACAGTTGTACTATACGTAATTTGTTATTATTTGACGCATAGCAATCGATTGCGTTTCGATCGCTAACGACTAATTTTTATTTTTTACATAGTAGTCCGATCCGAATCCGATCCGAACCCGTGAAAATAAGTTCCGTAGCAGCCGCAGAACTATTTCTATGACAATTCACGCACTACATCCGATCTCTGTCATCCGATTTGTTTCCGTAATTTTAGAATCTCCATTCCGGAGAATATTTTTAGACCAATATTTAGACCAATAGAATCTCTCTAACAGGTATGCGGCGAAATAACATTCGCTTGTATCCTCATATTCAGTGATCTCGCTGTCAAAAAACACAGGTTTTTTCCCTGAAAAATTGACATTGCAATCAAGGCAAATACAATTTAAAATTTTAATAATCACTTTTATACGTCTGAGAAATCACAAATTTTGGCGGAAGGCAAGGTAAACGGCTACGTAATCACCGGAAGCAGTATAAGGTTAAAAAAGCTGGAGAATTTATCGTTGGAATTATTTAATTATTTTAAATGTGAAATAAATCTCTCGAAACGGTACCATCTCCTTACTTATTCCTCACGCAAAGAAGTCAGTGCTCGCCATTGTCATGTCCCTGTTTGGTTGATTAAATTCTCAACTTATGTTGGCCACTCCTTTTAACATCAGAAGATCTGTCTGCTTTATTATTGAAAGGCATATGATTCCTATAATATAAAATAATCTTAAAATTAAAAAAAAAAACAATGAACCCCCGACAAGCGGTTCATCCCTTCAATGGTTATGATGCCACAGACAGACACACACGCTCACACATTTTACTTACACCGCCGCTCTTTTTGATGTGCTTTAGATAAATACCGCAACTTTTAAACTATGATCCACCGGTCCCCTCCCAGTTCTTTCATCAAGTCCTTGTCATCAGGTCCTTATCATCAGAAAATATGAATAAATCTAGTTAGGACGAATTTGACGAGTCCAAATTCTACGGGTTTACCAGCATTCCGGGTTTACGTCCCCTATCTTTGAACTACATCATCAGACCAACTTACTTGTACCAGAATTTGTTAGGGTTTTAGATGTTAGGTTTCAGTTACGTTCAAAAGTAAAATAAATGCCCATAGTCTAATGCTTACAAGTAAGTTGCAAATGAGCTGATGACATTAATCGCCTGTACTATAGACTATAGCTTAGAAAAATCTCGATCACGTCAGCTTTCAAATATAACAAAGCATCAAACGTCTATCCACTGAAGAACTACGTTGCCGCAGACAGACACATACACAAACACGTCAAACTTATAATACCCCTCGTTTTACGTCGGGGGATAAAAAAATACTATTTTCAGATCATGACTTAGCGTTTTAAACAAATTAAGTGAAGTTACGAAGTAGCTGCAGAAAACAAGTGATCATACAATATTTTTGTTTGAACAGTCATTTTCCTCTTGAGTAAATCGTTGTGAAATAATTACTTATACTTGACGTTCAATTTTTTTACGCTCAAGGCTACTATAATGTATTCTAGAACAAAAACTTGCATATCTTCTCGTCATTACGATTACTTTTAATCACTTTATATTGAAGTAAAAAGTATCTTTACCCCCAAGTCCCCGAAGCGGTAGGCAGAGGTACAACCAAAGCACCCATGACTAGCCGAAGACACTAAGTCCCACAATGTGATAAGTGGCAAGCCTATCGCCAACCGGGCACATTTCCAATCCCGACCAACATTTTTTTTGTAATTTGTATTTCTGCTGGCCGACCCGGGATTCGAACCCGGGACCTCATGTAGTCAAGTCCAACACCCGGACCGCTAGACCATTGAGGCGATCAATAGACTTTATATTGAAATATTGTATAAGAGTTGTATAATATTATGTTACATATTATGATGAAGAGGTTTTAAAAAAATCCTTTCATGTGACACAAAAGACACAATATATTGGTAGGTATCAGATGATTTTTTGCAAAAATATGTGAATCTCAATCTCTTCTATCGTCACGTCCGTATCCCTGAACAAGTAGGGTACAACCAGGGCACCCACGACTAGTCTAAGAGTCCAATAATTTCATATGTAGCATATATATCTCTAAAGGGGCAAATACTTAGTCCCTGGCAAAGTTTTTTATTAGAAAATTTAATAACATTTTTTTCGGGATCGGGAACAGGAATCGAACCCGTGAAGTTAAATCCAACACCGAACCGCTAGTCCACTAACACGATTCTCAATCTTTTGTAATTATTTATTATGATGAATAGGAGTTACTTGTGCAACTATTTTCTTAAAAACTTGCTTTAATAAGCTTTTATTAGGTAAGATTATGAGGTCGAGTAAGGTGAAGGTATTCAAAACCAATAATATTGTTAATTTAAATGGAATGTTTAGTCACCGTTTAGTAAACGATCTGCATTTTTCCATTCACAAGCTGCAGGTGTACGGTATGCAAATTACCTTTACTAATTAATCACCAATGGAATGTATTACTTACTAAACTAAACTATTACTAATTAGTAAGAATTTTATATAAATTAATCATTGTAAGCATAGAACTCGCATATTTCGTTTACACAAACAAAAAAATCCTCGCCAGTGATAAAAAAAGATCGATACTTTTGTTTAGAAAAAACATAAGAACCACCTAAACATTTAATGTGTCTGACTTTCAAAAATACTGGTTTTTATTATTTACGTTTTTTTTGTGTTACCTCAAAACTTTTTAACACTTGATGCAAAGATGATAATCCTTTTTTTGGAAGCTTGTAAATTAAAGCTCCTCGTTTGATCAACATCTGAAAAGTGATGTTTGAGTTATACCTACTTAATTGTTAAACAAAATGATGTAGCTTTTTTAAAACAGTCGGATGCATATATGCACAGACCAATCATATATGCGAAAACTCTACTAAATACTTTAATGTATGTAATTATTAGTATCGCCGAAGAGGTAGGCAGAGGTACAATCAGGGCACCTACGTTTAGAAGAAGACACAAAGTCCCACAATGTGATAGGTGGCAAACCTATCGCCAACTCGGCACATATCCAAACCCAAGCAACATTTTTTTTATTAGAAAAATGGAAAAACCACATTTTCTTATTGTTGACCGACTCGAGAATAGTAGCCGGAACTTCTCGAAGTCAAGTCCAACAGCTGGTCTATTAGATCACATTAGCGATTATTATTTTTTTAGCTAAATTAACTAAACTATATATAACAGTATTTAGATTTCGGATGAGTAGGTAAGCTTTCAGAGAAATATTTCTCAGGATTATTATCAAATACTCACACAATCGACATCATGTGTGAGTACATTGTTGAGAAATTATTTGATTACTATTAAAGTCGCAAAGCATCCGAAGCATATCCTTTGTGTTGCCAAATTGCATTATGTCTTGAAAGGCCAGACGATTGGCAACGCTTTTGATCAACATAATATACTTACGTCTCACAGCATACAATGTCTTTCAACTGTAATCAAGCATACTGAATTTATGAATGAGATTAGTTATGGGTTACGTTTTGGTAAAATACAATTAAACAAGGTAAATAAATAAAATAATAAATAATAAAGATCCCTGGACAAGTTACACAAATGGAACCTAACCCCAAAGTAAAAAGGTGTCCATGATACTAGAGCAGCTCTATATGTATCCATAAAGAGCTAACTATAGGTATGGAATTACAAAAAGAACTTTTTAATTAAAACTTTTCGGCACTTTCTCCATATTTCGCAATCAAGCACTTAGAACGACTGAATTATTTTTTTAAGTTGAAGCATTAAAAAAAGTAGTATGGTACCTGTCTTCATATTTGCTTTTAATAAAGTGAACATTAGTTACATCGTCAATAGGATATAATTAAGTTAGGCTCACTGAATCTTGGATTTTTTTGATAATCCAGCAGTATATTTTTCAAGCCATAATTATTTTAAGACTTCAAATAGACA
>NJDD01001605.1:0-10665 GCA_002245505.1 Calephelis nemesis
GACAAAAGCATACGACAAAGTACAATACAAAATTCTGTTAAAAAAACTATATGATTTAGGAATACGCGGTAAGCCACTGCAATGGCTAACTTCCTACTTAAAAAATCGCAAACAAATGGTGGAAATTGAAAATTACAACATTGAAACTAACACAATTAATATGACTAGATCAAAATTGATACAAATAGAAAACTCAATTCCACAAGGAAGCGTCCTTGGATTCATCCTATTTTTATTGTACATAAATGACCTCCCTAAAATATTAAATGAATTCTGTGTATTATTTGCTGATGACATTTCTCTTTTAACTTCATGTAATAATAATATAAATCTAAATCAGAATTTTATTGACATTTTTAATAATATAATTAAATGGATGAATGAACATAACCTTGACATTAATTTTTCTAAAACAAAAATAATGCAATTTAGACCCTACCAAAAAAATCCCCTTGAATTAAACTTTATTTATAATATTTACAAGATTGAGTGCGTTGACACATTTTCATTATTAGGATTAAATATTGACTCAAACTTAAATTGGAAAAGTCATATCAATAAAATTAAAACAAAAATATCCAGTTTTATATATGGTCTACGGGAATTACGTAGGGTTACCGATCTCCAAACTGCTATATCTGCCTATTACGCATATGCTAATTCATGGCTCACGTACGGTATTTTACTTTGGGGAAATAGTGTAAATGCACAAGATATATTCATCTCCCAAAAAAAATGTATACGTACCCTAGTAAGCATTCAAAAGTCTGAAAGTTGCAAACCCTATTTCCAAAATCTTAAAATTTTAACTCTACCTTCAATATGTATATTTCAAGCTTGTATATTTGTCAGAAAATATCCAAATTTATTTAAAAAGCAAGCAGACAATCCTCGACGGTTCGAAGTTAGAAACAAATTTAAACATAATTTAGAATTACCCCCGTCAAAATTAAAAATACATAGTTCCGGACCTTATGTTATGACAATAAAGACTTATAATAAACTACCAAATGAAATAAAATCAGAGACGAATGACCTAAGGTTTTCAAAAAAAATTAAAGAAATTCTTGATACAAAAAAGTTACTATACTGTAAACGATTACTTATTGGATAATCTTAAAAGTGAAATCTAAAATAGATCGGTCCGCTTCAGTTTGCAACACCCTAATAGGGTACATATGTCCTTCAAACAACTGTTGGTAATCATTTGTAATAACTTTGTGACATATGAAGCAATAAATGATTGATTGATTGATTGATACTGAGAAATTCGGCCGATATAAAGATTAGAAGATTGGTGTAGGTATATAGCTATTTGTCAGTCCTTAATCTCGTATTGCATTGGTGTTTGGGGTGGAGCCGCAAAAACAACTATGCTTTGTCTAGAAAGATCCCAAAGAGCAGTTCTGAAAACTATGGTACGCAAACCTCTATGGTTTTCTACAGAAGCTTTGTATCATAAAATCGAAGTGCTTAGAGTCAGGCAAATCTACATACTAAGCGCTTGTACTTCAGCTCACAAAAACATGATAAATTCTAGTATCTATCAAACATTATTAACAGAGTTTTTGAGCACAAATTGCCAAAAGTAAAATCTAGTTTTACTTACAGCCTGGTTGAAAACGCTAAACTACGAAGACACTGAATCTTTCCTAGGTTCAAATGCTGTACGCGCTAATTATCTTTAATTCTTCAGTTTAAAATAGGTATAAATATTTTCGTTAGTTGTATAATGTAAATTGGTATTTTGTTTTTTTTAAGTGAAACTTCTTTATCGGGGTTGGAAAAAAATTTAGTGTAACATTTTTTCGTTACGCGTCACATTTTTCCGTTACGCGCCAACTTTGTTCTTATCCCTACCACACGTGATTCGAAGTATACTTTCTCCAGTGGAGTAAGGATTGGCAATAAACTTTATTTAACCAATTTCTGTAAAGTTGCATATAGTAAATTATTTTTTGAAAAATAACGTCATGAAGAAGTTTCACTTCTTCACTTCTTACGAGTGTACGCTAGTACACGCACACATTTTTTTATTTAATGTTTCTTATTTTGATCTTTTTAGATAATTGTAAAGGAATTATATAAGTTTAATGTAATTGTAATCTATTGGTATATACTAATTTGGTATCCCAAGACACAGGCTTTGCCTAGTGTGGGGACCCCTGGAAAGTTGCATAATTAATATTAGATTCACTTTTTTGTCTCATTCTTATTTAAGTTTAAATGTCATGTCTTGTTTTTGAAATAAATTTATTTATATTATTATTATCTTTACCATTTTTAATAATTATAGACGCAAATTTTAATGTCAAAACATATACAAAGTTATATTTTATTGAATCAGGCGCTACTTTGCGGAAATCTATTATAACAGATGTAAAATAAGCCTTAAATAAATTTTGCTAAGCAGTGCAACTGCTGTGGCAAATAGTCCTCCAAATGACACAGAATATGACAAGCCTTACTAACGTTCCCACCGCCCACCTCCGCTATGATTATGGGTAGTCAACGATACTAATACATAACAATACTTAAATATATGCTGGAATATATTTAGTGAATAGAACCAGACATACAGAGAAGTGGATGTTCATGAAACAAATGCCTGTCCCCATCAGGATTTGGACCTGAGCCCAGCGGTAGGTCGGTGGCTTTAGACGTGTACACGAATAGGTATGTAGATATCTGACAAAAACATGTTACCGATAAAAAAGCGGCGCGGTGGATAACACCGTTTGAGATCGATCCCTAGCGAGAGGGCTGCCTCGGCGCCGTAAAACACGAGCAACTCCGTGAAGGGTGGCACCACCTTAATAGTCCTAGAGGTTGACATTGGAAGAATTATCAACTTATTATTAATTAGCTGACTCGGCGAACTTCGTTTCATTCATTCAGTTTGTATGGGGGAAATAATAATAATAATGTGTGTCCCATTTTCCCTGCAACGTTCCCCATTTTTCTCTTCATAAAAACCTTCTTCTGGTAATAACTACCACAACAAAAAAATCGGTTCACTCGTTCAGAAGTTACGCGCTTACCAAGTACCAACACATTTAGAAATTCATTTATATATTATAGATTAAAAACTGGTAACTTTTAGCCTCAATATATATTCTGGGACTTTTAGAGTTTCTCTATATTTACCCAAACCCCTGGTATCTGCCACATTTAGATCCTGACTAATTTAACATTGTCCTCTATCTATTTGATTTTTCCAAGAAAAAATATATCAGTCGCTTTGTTTATAACAGAATTAGGCCTAATCGCGTCAACTTGCGGCTGTTACTGTTACTGTTTATGTTATGGTTTATTTCGTTCATCAGATCCCAACGTAAACATTCTACCATGAAACCTTCCCTGAACATTGTACAATGAATGTGGACGAACCTGTAGTAGATGGCTCCGCAGTACTGATAAGCGACCAAGTTCTGTTCGCCCCAGTGTCGCGAGCAGTTCACATACCGCATCCAGTTGGAGTTGGAATCATCTGAAGCATCCACGTACGAACATCCGGAATCCTCCTGGATCTTTGATGACAGACTACTTTAGATTTGACTTGGTCAGTTGTTACTCGTACCAATAAATCAAACGAACCGTATATTATTTGTAAGTACCGAAGAACAGTACCTGAGTATACGTATTGTGCATAATTTAACGAGAGTAAGGTGACCAGCAATCCAAACTAATTATAAATGCGAAAGTCTGTGTGCATGTTACGCTTTCGGAGCCAAAGCACTGCACCGATTTTGATGACGTGAGAATTACTTATTTGCGGAATGTGTAAAAAAAGACGTGTGGCACTCGGAGATTGCTGCGGTAAAGCTATTGCATAAGCAGGCATGAGTCACCAGATTGCGGGGCGCAGAGGGAGATAACGCATGCGCAGTAACGCCTATACAACCAGTGTTACCTAGAGAGATGTAGTGTTAACTAAAGAGACAAGCGTGATCAAAAAGTCATTAAAAGTTCTACTATTCATCGATAGATGTAAAACTAAAAAGTATCACCGCTGTGTCGGTTGGAGTAGGAGGTGTTAGGTTATTTTCGTTACAGAATTTCTGGATTCGATCTCCACGTTCAAGGCCCCCAAAAGAAGCTTCACAATAGCTTAAAAACAGTTTTTCCCGTGTTGGTCCGGGCTTCTTTGTAGAATAGACCGTCTGCCTTCCTTGCCAGGCAGCTCGTAAAAGGCGAGCACAGGCTTACCGTCACTAACACCGTGACATCTGACTAGGTGGTAAAGTTTAGCAGCGACTCGCCCGGATTGGTACCACCACCTTACTTATTCCTGCCGCCATAACGACATGACGTGTTCCGATTCGGAGGGTAAGGTAGCCGGTAAACTTACTTTTGCTCGAGGTCTAACATCCAGGCCTCAGGTTGGCAACGCACCATTACCACCTTTGGTGTCTCTAGGCGGCGTGAATTTCTTACCCCCTGGAAATCCTTTTGCTTGTTTGCCATCCAATTTCATAAAATAAAATATAAAAAATAAGTATTTAGACATATTTTACCACGTTGTGGTGTCACAATTCTACTAATATTATAGATGCGAAAGTTTGTATGTTTGTTTGTTACTCCTTAACGCAAAATCTGCAGAACAGATTTTCATGAGATTTGGCACATACATAGAAGATAACTTAGATTTACAAAAAGGGTAGTTTTTATCATGAAAAAATTATCCTGTGGGACCATTAGCTACAACAGCAACAGCTAGTATTTAATATTAATAAAAATTATTATTTACGAGGGTGGATCCAAAAGTTCGTGGCCTAACCTACATGGAGCTATGACATCTTTTTAAATCTACCGTCACTTGTTAGTATGTGTCATATTGATTTATTGTGCGCAGTTTCATTCCGATACTGCACAATATAAATTTTCTGTGATTAACTGAGATAACAAACATTAGTTATGGCCGGGTGCAATACATAAAAACGGAAGAGTTGGGGTTCCATAAGGTTTCTGCTCGCTGGGTCCCGAGGTTGCTTTCAGCTGAACAAAAACGAGTTCGATACACAATTTCGCGAGACTGTTTGGAACTTTTTGAGACTGATCCCGAGGACTTTTTGCCTAGATTTGTTACCATGAATGAAAGCTGGGTTCACCACCATACTCCTGAATCAAAGCATCAATCCAAACAGTGGAAAAGATCAGACTCTCCTACACCGAAAAAGGCTAAGGTCATTTTGTCGACTAACAAAGTTGTCGACTAACATGGCTTCTGTTTTTTGGGATGCGAAGGGCATGATTTTTGTAGATTATTACCGAAAGGTCAAACTATAAATTCTAGTTATTATTGTAACCTTTTACGAAGACTCCGGGAAGAAATAAAATAATAAAGGCCGGAAATGTTGCGTAAGAAAGTTTTGTTTCATCAAGACAATGCACGTGTTCACACTTCGGTTGAAACAATGTCTGTAATCCATGATTGTGGCTACGAAATGCTGCCCCACCCACTTTATTCGCTGGATTTAACCCCCTGGGATTATCATTTATTTCCAAATTTAAAAAAAACACTTGGGTGGTTCGAAATTTTCGACCAAAGATGAGGTGATAGTCGCAGTAAACGACTTTTTCGCCGACCTTCTGGAATCTTTTTTTTTCGAGGGAATAAACAAGTTGCAGGTCAGGTGGAAGAAGTGTGTTGAGCTAGATGGAGACTATGTCGAAAAATAAAAATAAATTTAGACCCACTTTTCTTTCATTTTCTTGGTCGGGCTTAGAACTTTTGGATTCACCTCGTAATTACATATACCTATAATTTTAACATTCAAATATTTTTGAAGTGAAAACCTTTTTTTGGAATGGGTAAAAACTGCTAAACTCGCGTCAGGACACGTGACCTGATCTAAAATTCGTAAGACAGATGGAGAGTGAATAGCCGGCGTGGCGTAAGGGAGGAAGGGGGATACTTCTACAGTGCGGTGAAAATGTATGCCTGCGCCCACTGTTTAGTAAATGTTCGTGTTGTCATGTTTGTGCACGATAGCGCAATAAATGAATATTATATTCTACCACGTGTGAGTGTTTGATATTCATCGAGATCAAACGCGTCACGCGCGCGCTCCAGTTAAAGTGCTAACCGAGAAACTTGCCGCCGCGCGGCAACCGGGCCGAAACTGTGTCGCGATGACCTAGATATAATTGCACCTGTTGGTGATCCGTTCTCAAAGGACCACCTATAAATATATATAACGGACCCCCGCTGGCTGCGAAGATCCACTAAGGATGTAGCTGACGATCCTTAAAAGGACCTAAGATGTTAATGATCCTTACAAGGACCAAGGATGTTACCGTCGTAGGTTTCCAACGTAACCGTGACTAACATTCAGTTGGTCGCGGCTGCGATGGCCTGGCGGGGATGTTATAGCTACTAGGGGACTGTCCCTACGTCCCTACGAGAGATTAATAAAACCGTTGATTTAAATCGCAAACGAAAATAATACACACTTTAATCAATAAAACTGTCTCATCTGAGTTACAATAATAGTGGACTGTAAACACTAAATAGGTTCTGATTCTCCCGTATCGCAGAAAGCTTGAAATATTCTTGCAGTATTTCTTCCAGTATTCTTGCAGAGGTTCTTCCAGAGTTTCTTCTTTGTTCTCGTAGTGGAGATCAGACCCGGAATGCTGGTCGTCCAAATTGGCCGTCCTTTTATATGATTGGCGGTGAAAACACCGACCAATCACGTGCGAGCGTAGGATTCGTCCAATCACGGCTTTAGCATTCGAACCAATCGCATTTCGTACAAAAACGGTTCGGTCTTGACATTTTTGAAAGTGTTCCTTATAGAGGTGACTCGTGCGAGACTAGCCCGGAACGACACTCGTTGCTTTTTTGTATGAAATACTTTTCATGTTTTATGCTTCTTATTTTCTGCATATTATTATGTTATAATGCTATATGTTTACAGGTCGTCGTGCGTCCTTAACAGCTCTCCCCCCGGCGCAGCCTGCGTAGCCTCCTCCTCTTCTATCAGCACGACGAGCTTGCTGGTAGGTCTTCTGAAGACTCCCGTCCTTGTTCTGACGTCGACAACTCGAACTCCTCCGTCCGGACCTTCATAAGTCTTCTCTATCTTCCCCATAGGCCAGACGTTACGTGGCAGAGTGTGGTCTACCACGACCACGATGTCGCCGACCCGCAGTCTTCGTGTTGTATTCGCCGACTCGCCGCGGGGTGCCAGCGTCGGTAGGTACTCTTTTAGCCATCGCTGCCAAAAGTGATCTGCTAGCGCCTGGCTGGCACGCCAAGCTCGCCGGTCCGCTTCATTACAGGGGCCTATTGTAGGTAGGCCCTCCGACGTCCCCAACAGGAAGTGGTTGGGCGTGAGTGCTTCAGGGTCTGATGGGCTCACGCTGACGTAGGTGAGAGGTCGAGCGTTTACTGAGAACTCCGCTTCGGCTAGTAGAGTACTCAGGACCTCCTCGGATGGTACTTTCTCGTTCAGGGTTGCGGAGAGTGCAGTCTTAACCGATCGCACCAGTCGCTCCCAGGCGCCTCCCTGATTTAGTGCGCCCGGCGGAATGTAGCGCCACTCCATCCTATGCTTCAAGGCTTCTTCTCGTAGAAAAGGTAACCACTCATTGTAGGCGGCTCGCAGCTCCTTGTCTGCCCCTCGGAAGTTGGTGGCGTTGTCAGAGTACATTAGTCGTGGCCACCCTCGCCGCGCTGCCATTCTTCGCAGAGCCATTATAGCAGAGTCTGTAGAGAGAGATGCGACGAGCTCGATGTGTACGGCGCGTGATGTAAGGCACGTGAATAGTGCGCCCCACCTCTTCTCACGACGTCTTCCGATCTTCACAATCATAGGGCCAAACAGATCGATTCCGCAGTTTGTGAACGGACGTGTAAAGGGTTCTAACCTTGCTCGAGGTAGATCTCCCGTGACTGGTACCTTTGGTCTGGCACGGCGTACTCGATATTCTATAGCACGTACCGTCGGCCTTAGATGTATAATCCAGTATCGTTGGCGGAGGTCATTAATAACTCTTTCCCTGTTTGCATGACCGGCCGCGCAGTGTGCTCGTGACACGATAAGCTTTGCGATGTGATGTCGTCCATCCAGAATGATAGGTCGTTTCACTTCGGTGGGAGCGGTTGCGGCTCCAATGCGACCTCGTACCCTTAGTACTCCTTCTTCTAGTACTGGGTCTAGTTTAAATATTCGACTCGTTTTGGATAAAGTACGAGCTTTCGTGATCCTATTGAGTTCTTCGGCGAAGCTATCCTCCTGTGCTTGTCGTATGAGGGCTCGTTCTGCCTCTTCGATGTGTTTCAATTCCAATCGTTCTTCTTTTCGCTGACAGATGTCTATGAAGGCCAGGACCCGTGCCGCTGCTCTCACTAGGAGAAATTTCAACCGCTTCAAATTTGGAAAATCGGGTTGGATCTGGTAACCATTCATTCTTAGTCTTTTCAGCCTCAATTGTAAGGAGAACTTCGGGCTCTTCTTCTTCATGCTCCTGTTCAGTCGGCCATTGCTCTTCCGGCATATGCAAGAAACTGGGACCCTGGAACCACCGCTCCCCCGTTCGATGGGAGACCGGGTGAACCTGGTGGCGTCGTCCGCTACGTTCTCTGCGGTCGGCAACCACCTCCACTCTTCTTTGTTTGTTAGTTCGGCGATCTCGCTTAATCGATGCGCTACAAAGGGCGTGTAGCGTCGTACGACGTTGCGTACCCAGTGTACTACCGTCGAGGAGTCTGTCCAATAGATTGTTCTTGTCACCACGATGCGATGTTCTCTCTTAATCGTGTCTGCGAGTCTAGCCCCAATCACAGCTGCTTGAAGTTCTAAACAAGGAATCGTCTGTGTGCGTCGCGGTGCCACCTTGGCTTTAGCAGCCACCAGGACGACGCTAATCTTTTCATCATAATGTGTGATTCGCCAGTAGGCAACGGTAGCGTAGGCTTGTTCGCTCGCATCGCAGATAACGTGTAGCTCGATTCGTGCGTAGCTCTTCATGGTGTAGCACCGGCTCAGTCGTAGTCTTGCGATCTCGTTCAGTTGTCGCAGCCAGTCCGCGAAGAGCTCGCCCTCTTCTGCGGGTATAGGTTCGTCCCACGGTATCTGTAAGCGTCATAGACTCTGCAAGATGATCTTCGCTCGTATCGTGTATTGACTAAGTAGTCCTAGCGGATCGTAGCGGATCGGACATGACCGCGCTAAGTGCTTCTCTTTTAGTTGGTGCACGGATCTGTGCACGTACATCAGCTGGGACCCGGTTCATTGATGCATTGAAACCCAGCTCGTCCTTTTCAGCGTTCCAGTATAGGCCCAATATCTTATTCTCTTGGTTTTCTTTTCCAAGTTGGGCTGGTGTCGTCGCTCTCAAGTCCGCAGGTACTTCTTGCAGCACGTCTGTTTCGTTTGAGCTCCATCCTCGTAGTGTGAAGCCTGCAGCCGCATGTACTTCTTTGATTTCGTTGACCGCTCGCCTGGCTTGATACTTGTCTTCATAGCTCGCTACTAGGTCGTCCATGTAGTGGTTCGTTGTTATTGCCTCCAGTGCTAGCGGGTGTGTCTCCGCGTGCAGCCGTGCGTTGTGGTCTCGAACATAATGCGCCATGAAGGGTGAACTGGCAGCACCGAAGATTATACTCGTCATCTTATACCGGGCAGGCGCCTGTGTGCGGTCCATGCCTCTCCACAGGAACTGTTGTGCCGGTTGATCTTGCTGTCGAATCTTAACACGGAGGAACATCTCTTGTATGTCTGCTGTGACTGCTATCGGCCTTTTGCGAAACCGGAACACGATCCCCTGTAGTGATGATAACAGGTCCGGTCCCTCCTGTAGTTGGTCATTCAGGCAGACACCACGGCTCTTGGCTGCCGCGTCAAATACTAGGCGCACTTTGCCTGGTTTGTTCGGGTTCTTCACGGCAAAGTGTGGCAAATACCAGCAGACTGGACTTGATTCTTCTGAGCCGTCGCATGGTTCGGCGTAGCCCTTGACCATCAAGTTGTCCATCTGGTTCGTATACTCCTTGGCGAAGCTTTCCGACGAATCCATCTTGCGTTCTATGGATCGTAGACGGTTTAAAGCGGTTTCTTAGTTCTTTGGCATCGTAACGTTGTCTCGTTTCCATGGCAATCCGACTTCGTAGCCACCGTCGGTCTTCCGTAGCGTGCGTTGTACGATGCTCGTTGCTCTCTTGTCATTATCACTGATGTGAGTCTTCTGGGCGATACCAAGCGCGTCAATCTTGAAATGTGATTCAACTAGTTCGTGGAGACGTTCATCGTGTTGTTCGTTCGTGTCTATAGCTCGATCGGGTGTATAGACATGTAACACGCTCTCCCGTTCGTAAATGATGCTGCGTGGTGCGGTTCCATGGATGACCTAACCTAGCAGTGTCTTTGTCCCCGCTGGCTGGTCGGGTCCGCCCATCTTCAATTTTCGAGACACGATGCACTCCCAGTGATCTGTGCCCACCAATATTCCGGGTTGAACCGTATCGTAACAGACTTGTTCTCGTGGCAGGTCACGTAGGTGATCGTACTCCAGCAATGCTTCTGGTATGCGCTGTCTATGAAGCTTCAGGATCTTGACCGTTCTGGCCTGTACAGTATGTATTGATTCTTCATTCTTCCCTTTTAGCTTCACAATGACTCTTTTGCTGCTTCTTTCTTTTTGAGACATGTTGACCCC
>NJDD01001605.1:11518-25077 GCA_002245505.1 Calephelis nemesis
ACGTGCGAGCGTAGGATTCGTCCAATCACGGCTTTAGCATTCGAACCAATCGCATTTCGTACAAAAACGGTTCGGTCTTGACATTTTTGAAAGTGTTCCTTATAGAGTTGACTCGTGCGAGACTAGCCCGGAACGACACTCGTTGCTTTTTTGTATAAAATACTTTTCATGTTTTATGCTTCTTATTTTCTGCATATTATTATGTTATATGTTTACAGGTCGTCGTGCGTCCTTAAGAGCACCAGTAATGACTTATAACAAGTTTTGTTTTAAATTGCTAAACAAGATTTAATTTACGGATTTGTCTGTTAACTTAATATAATTAAGTATGACTAACTCAAGTTTGATAAACGTTACTACGGAAAACGAACATCGTTTGTACGCTGCTTACGTGAGAGAAAAAAGTGAGAAAGAAAAGATGGAACTATAAACGCAAGACATCCAGATCCAAATTGACGGCTTGCAAGAGCAAGTCAAAACCCTTCTCGAAAAACTTAATTCTCAAAAAGAAAAATAGTGCGAAACAGGTTTCAGGTAAAGATTCCGATGATCCTGTTGAATACTGCACTGATGAAGAGGAGTTGGCTAAAGAGACCGAGTGGATAAGAGTAAAAAATAGGAAAAAAAGGAAATTAAACACGTCACTGACTCCACCACCTGATAAAGTAATTACTGAATACTCTAAAAAACAAAAAAATCCCATCCCATATTGTTGACGGTGTAATGGACTATCAACAATTTTATGACTTTTTAATAACGGCATTGCCTGACAACGCGTTTTCGATCAAAATGAATAAGAAAAATAGTGTCAAAATAAATGTCCAAGTAGAAGAAGACTACAAAGTCATTACAAATCGTTTAAATAACAACAATTATTTATGTCACTCTTATGAAAACAAACAAATAAGGCTGATCAGAGTAGTAGCTTAAAAAACTTCATCATACATTTGAGCCAGCTAGAATTGTAAAAGACCTACTTATCCAAAGGGCTCAAAATTAAATCTGCCGTAAATAAGTTGCGGTGGAAAAATAAGGAACCTCTTGACATGTTTATGTTAACATTTGACAACGAAGAGGACATCAATAAAATATATAATACTAGCTATCCCGGCGAACTTCGTTCCACCCGCTCCGTTAAGATAAAAATCTTTTTAAAATTTTTATATTTTGCCTTATTTTACATTTGTAGACAAAATGACACTAACCATAGAAATAAAGAAATATTGTGAATACAGTTGTCAGTTCTCACGCAAACATACGTAGATGTCCTTACTTTTACTTTGTTGGTTCCTTTTTTGAAAAACTAGAATGTTATCTATAGCTAACTTCATCATGTCGGTTTTTCGTGACGGTGTGCGCGCGCATCGTAAAAATTTACCCTCATCATTTTTTCCTAACGCGCCAAAAGAAGTATAACTTCAAAAACATAAAAAAACCTGTTACATTAAAAAAACAACCAGATAACACGGAAAAAGTTATTACGAGTAGTATGAGCAAAGTAGATTCATCAGTAAATAACAACAAGCAAGTGACATATGCTCAAGTTGCATCTATCAAAAAGAATGATAGTAAATCGGAAACTGATATTGATGATAAGATCAATCGGATATTAAAATTACTATCATCATTCGATGATCGCCTTCATAAACAAGAACATAGAACAAAGAAAGCTATGACTCAAAATCAGATATGGGTTCGTTAAAAATCATGGCCTGGAACTCAAATAGACTTATGAAACACCAAAATGAGTTGCAATTAATCCTAGACACAGAAAATATAGACATAATATGTCTAATATCAGAAACACACTTCACTCAACAGTCTTACATAGGCTTTAAAGGATATAAAACTTATCATGCAATCCATCCCAACAACACTGCAAGAGGAGGAAGTGCAGTTATTGTGAAAGAAGTGAATATCCACCATTATGAAGATATCAAGCATGAAGAACAGGAAAAGCAAGTAATAGCAGTGAGTATAAAAACCAAACATTATTTAATGAATGTTGCGGCTATATATTGTCCACCAAAATATTTACTCAATAAATAGCGCTACATAGAGCTATTTCAAAGACTTGCGAAAAGGTTTATTTAAGGAGGAGACTTTAATGCAAAACATGTTCACTGGGGATCCAGACTTACGACAAAAAAGTCAAAGAACTTTTTTATGCAATAAATGAAGTTAAAGGTGACACTATTTCTACTGGAACACCAACGTACTGGCCCACAGATCCACAAAAAATACCAGACTTGATCGACTTTTTCATTACTAAAAATATAGATACCAACTATTTAAATATTAGAGAAAATTTCGATGTTAACTCAGATCACTCTCCTATAATAATTAATCTGAGTGAATGTTTATTACAAAAAAACCCAACGTGTGTCACTTGTCAATAGAAAAACAGATTCGACAAGTTTTAAGATTGACTTAGAGAGTAAGCTAAATTTAAGAGTTCCTTTGCAAAACGCTGAGCAACTTGATGTAGAGGTCGAAAAGTTTATAACACATATACAACAAGCAGCATGGAACAGCACACCACAAATTAGAAAATATGAAACCAGCCATTGCTATCCACAAGAAATCCATCTCGAACATAATATATTCAAACCATTAGAGGGCGATGAAAACTCTTTCGATGACATTACGGAAACATCTAATTATGATATAAAACTAACTTCACCAACAGAAATCTACAAAGAGATAAAAAATGAAATCAGTTCAAAAAAGTCTCCGGGCTATGATTTAATAACAGGTTTAATACTAAAAAATCTACCAAAAAAAGGAATAGTTAAGCTTACAAACCTTATTAACGCAGCATTCACATTAAAATATGTACCTAGATTGTGGACGGTAGCAGAAGTCATTATGATTTCCAAGCCTGGCAAACCTCCTCAAGATGTTTCATCCTATAGACCATCTCACTGCTACCAATGATTTCAAAGTTATTTGAAAAGATTTTTCTCAAAAGGCTGAAACCCATTTTAGATGAAAAAAATTGATCCCAGATCATCAATTTGGATTCAGGGAGCAACATTCTACCATCTATCAAGTACACAGAATCACAAATATTATTGAAAAGTCGTTAGAAGAAAAAAAAGTTTGTTCGACAGTTTTCTTGGACGTCGCGCAAGCATTTAATAAAGTTTTTTTAATTAAGCCTTCATGCCAGAAGGCTTAATTTGCAAACATTTTGCAGTCGTATTTTGAAGAAAGAACATTTAGAGTAAGGCATGGAGAAGCCTACTCAGGACTTAAGGAAATTAAAGCTGGAGTGCCTCAAGGAAGTGTGCTCGGACCGATTTGATTTTACTTTATACTTGTGACATACCGGAATTAGAAAATAGCACATTGCAACTTTTGCTGATGACACTGCTATTAGTGCTGTACTTCCCGTACGCAAGAAGAAGCAACAGAAAAAGTTCAAACTGCTGTATCCTAAGTCCTGTCATGGACAAAAAAGTGGCAGATCAAACTGAATGAAGCCAAGTCTATACATATTAATTTCACTAACAAAAAAGTTAAAGACATACCAATTTAGATCAATGAGAAAATAGTGCCATACTAAAACACAGCTAAATACCTGGGTATGACACTCGATACAAAGCTACGCTGGAAAGCTCATGTAAAAAAGAAACGAGAAGAGTTAGGCATACGTTATAGAAATATATGTTGGCTTATTGGCAGACATTCGAAATTAACAATCCAAAACAAAGTATTGATATATAAACAAGTCCTAAGACCGATATGGACTTATAGTATACAGTTATGGGGAGTACCAAAAAGACCAATATACAGTGTATACAAAGGTTTCAAAACAAAGTGCTTAGAAATATTGCAAATGCACCTTGGTACATAAGAAATGATGACCTCCATCGGGACCTCAAAGTGGAGTTTGTCAGTGACGTTATAAAAAAAAGTGCAGAAGCTCATCACCATAGACTTCACCATCATGTGAACATCGAGGCAATTCAGCTCCTCGATATCACAGGTACAATGAGAAGGCTGAAAAGGGCTAAGCCAAATGAACTAGTGTAGTGTTGTGTAGATTCACAAAGTGCTAGTGCCAAAATCAAGTGACAGTGTTTTAAGTTCAAGATACCAATAGAACTTAAGTTTAGAGACACTAAGTAAAAGTTGATGGACTTAGAGACTGTGTCTTAGAAGATTAAGAGAAATTAGAATTACTCATTAGTCTATAGTCTAGATTGCATGTGTTATATTTCTTTTTTGTGTATTAAGAGCACCATCGTGCAAAATTTATTTTATTATGTCTCCATAACGTGGGGTTGCCTGGAAGAGATCGCTGTTTTGGCGATAAGGCCGCCTTTGTGTATCACTTAGTTTTTAAGTTTCTTTTCATGTATTTATTTTTATGTATTTTGGTGCCCAATAAAGAGTTATTCTATTCTATTCTATTCTATTGTAAAGTCGAAAAAGATGCTCAGTAGAGCTTCTTATGGAGAAAAAAAAATTCTACCACATAAATGGTGCTACTCTCGTACAGCAAGTTGTGCAAAATCATTCCCTAACCATTCCAAAATATCAAAAATGCACAACGTTAATATTCAAGTTTTCACTTCTGCCTGAGTGTGTAAATAGGTGTGACCACAAATGAAATGATCTTACCTGCCAGCAGTACGCAGAGGGAATCTGAGTCTTCTTGCCTTTGTATGGGCCAAAACGAACTCCTCGCGGCAATGTTCGAGTTGCAAATATACCAAGACCAGACCCTGCAAAATGGCCGTATCACAACAGCGGAGTTAGAGTGGGGCTGTAGAGCGCAGAATACAAGATGGCAGTCAGGGGCCTTACCATGAACGCTTATAGCAGTACTATTTCCATCTTACTAAATGATTTATTGAAATAATACTGTTCTAAGAGCTTATGGTAACCCCCCGGTGGTAAATTTCCCATTTGTAGAATAAATCATCTGACTTCGTGTCTGGACCAGCTCGTAAATATCGATCACGGTTTAAACGATTCATTATACTAACTAACTAAAATGACTACTGGTTGTAGTGTTGTGTAGATAATTAAAAAAAGGAAACCAGTCTTACCTATTCCAGCCGCGTTCAGGATCGTAGGGTAAGGCCCTTGGTAAACTCACACAATAGACCTAACGCCTTAAACTGGATCTGAGCGATTTGCGGGGCGGCGGCGAAAGCGGCGCTATCTTACACATAGATTCTTATAGAAGTGAACTGGATGGCAGCGGAGCGGGCAGGGGCGCCCGATCGACGAGCGGCCGTCAAGCGGTCTCCCTGCGATTGAGTTAAAGTAGTGCTGTTCCCCTTTGTATTTAATATTTGTCGATAAATTTACGTACACACATCGCAGCATTTCACCGGAGGGAATAATTAGTGAATTTTTTGTTAGATCACCAATTTTGAAATGGCAAACATTTAAATAATAAAAAAAGATTATAATATGTGAAGGTAGGTTCTAAATTGGACTGTATAGTTCCTACATTAAAATATATTAATCAAAAGTCTCTCCACCTATTCCTGTATAATCGTGCACCTTGTTGGGGTGTTGTGATAAATTATACGAATCAAAAGCACTCGGTTCAAAAGATGTTGCCGCTGTATGAACACCGTGATCACATCAAACACAAAACTTGGTCGCCGCGACACGAGCGATCTGGCCGCTGACATCGAGTTCGGGCATAGTTCGCCGCGCCCGCGCCCGCCCCGCTCTCGCCGCCCTGCAAATCGCTGAGATCCAGTTTGAGGCCTAACACCTCAGCCACAGGGTTAGGATTGAAAAGTAGTAACATAACTATATACCTATACTAGAATACCGCCACGGCTCCGCACGGGTATAAAATATTTCCTCTTCTGTTTTAGATTGGTTTGGTTCTTATTTATGTGGCAGTGTGTTCTTTCGGGCGAATCATCTTTAGATTGGATTAAATTAAGTGCAGGTGTACCTCAGGGTGGTGTTCTTTCTCCACTCCTATTTTCTACTTTCATCAATGCGATCACTTCAGTTATTTCCTCTCACTTTCACTTATATGCAGATGATCTACAACTTTACAGACATTTTCCAGTTGAAAGTGTTATTCAGGCAATTCAGAGTATGAATGAGGATCTGGAACGAATTTATGATTGGCCTAGTTCCTTTGGATTAATCGTGAATCCAATTAAATCTCAGGCCCTAATTATTATTGGTAGTCGTTACATGCGTGGCATAGCTGCCAACTCAGATATCCCCGCTCTTCTGTACAATAATTCTCCTAAAAATTATTCTACTACTGCAGTTAACTTGGGTGTAAATTTTACCTCCGATTTCTCGTGTAATCTCCATGTTAACAATATAAGTAAAAAGGTTCATCATGCTTTTCATTCTCTTAAGCTCCTCCAAAATTTCCTTCCCTTTACAACGAAAATTTCACTTATACACACTCCTATTTTTCCTATAATATGTAGATTATGCCGACACATGTGTTTTTGACTCTACTGAAGAACTACTTAATAAATTAGAAAGACTACAAAATCTTTGCATTAAATTTATCTATGATCTCAAAAATTTGATCATGTCTCGAATTATAGGGCTAAGTTAGGATGGATACGCTTACGTCGTAATTTTCATTTACTCTGTCTGTTATATAAGATCCTTTTTAATCCGAACTTCCCGAGTTATCTCCGTGATTCCTTTCAGTTCCTACATTCCACTGAATCCCCTTGTCATCCTTGTTACGTTTCCCTGTTAGTAATTCTGCTTTTTATTCTCAGTCATTTACTGTTCCTGCTGTTAAGCTGTGGAATGCTTTACCTGATAAAATTCGTGCCAGTGAAACATTATGTCTTTAAAAAACTACTAAAAGAGCACTATCTCTCACAAACATGATTTTTTTTGTTAATCGTCGTTTGTTTTTTTTTCTGTAATGTATTTGTTCTTGTATTTTATGTATTTGTTTATGTATATTTATATGTTTATATTTATATATTTATTTAGATGTTATATATATTTATTATTTTTTAAGTGCTTCATAGTCAGCAAATCGTGTCAGCGGATCAGCTGGTAGAAATCTCTGTTGCTGGAGATAAGCTCGCCCATTGTACTGTATTATCTTTATGTTTATATTTGTGATAACGTTTTGTGTACAATAAAGATATTATTATTATTATTATTAATCACACTACCTACAAAGACTAAATACTTCCAAAGGATTAGGAAATACGTAGTGTTCGCGGTTTCCTCTAAAAATATTTTTGGTACAGGAACTATTTCAAGAATGTTATCATAATGCTCCTGACTAATGTCTGTTTCGCAAACTTTAAACAGTTTGCTATTATCGTTTGCAACTCTATAAAACATGACTTTTACGTATCCATCCTTATCAACGTCACTTAATGCAGAAGCTATGTACATATAAATTCGTTTTCTACCTTGTATCTTCAATAATACGTAAGTTCCAGGAATTATTTTACTAGGACGCAGATTTTCTTTCTGAAGCAATTCGTCGCCTTGTTTTTATGTACCCGGTAAGATGGCTCGTCAATGTTGGAAATATCTTTTAAACGCAGAAAGAGTCTGAGAAGTAAATTTCATGTAACATAGATTTGTATGGTTTTAAATTTATCATATCAACAGTCAGCTTACCAAGCATCGGATGTACTACCTGCTGGAACTCAGCCGGTAGTACATCCGGTATCATCAAGTCATCGAAGAAAACAATAAGAGTATATTCTTTTCGTTACAGGCAAGAACATATTCCACGGGTACAGTAACAGTACGAAGTTTTCCCGGACTTTCAGAAAACATATGGTGAACTTTAATGATCCCAACTAAAGGTGCCACAAAATCTGGTGCTCCCTTTTTTAAGAGAATATCATCTTCTTTAGTTATCAGGAACATTTAGATTAGATTCATGATATAAGTTATGCAAAGCAAGAAACGAGTCCTTGGCACTTCGATGTCTCGTCCAGTAAGGTCTAATTGATCGGATTATACGTTACAAAAAGCCGCCAACGCCATTTGCAGCAACTTTTCCGTGGCCTGACTCGAAATAGTTCCATCTGATTTTTTAAAGCCATGTGGTTACCATGTCGATATCATGTGGCTGGGCCAACAGAAAAGAAATGAATAAATTTGACTCCAGGGACACTATTCAGTAAAAATTACTCAAAATTTTGTACTTGTCCTTTTCTTTGTTTCTTTACTTTCTTTAAATCTCTTCTTATACTTATGGTATTTTTTGCCTTCGCTTCTTCGCATTAACTGCTGATGTTGTAGATGAAGTCACCGCTGATGTAGTTAGTTCCCTAGCAGAAGGAGATGGACTTTGTGATTGACTAGTTTGTTGAATGACATTCCGACGAGAACAAGATGAGGATGGAGGTGCCCACAATCTGTGGGTATGTAGTGTCATATGATTTTCAAGATAAGTATGTGCATTTTGGCCTGGTGATGGTGTATTCGCATGAGGATGTACGGTGTACCTCAGGTTGAGGAGTCGACTCATGGGTATTTCTTGTAGTAGTCTGCAGACTGCACGAATACGGTCCCTTTTACATAGTATTTTTTAGGACTAATAACAATAAAATAACCTAATGGTTAAATTAGTATTCTCCTTTACTTTATTTTTAGGACTGTTTGTTTGTTTTGTCATTTTCATAGTGCTATTATTATTGTTTATTTTTTTGTCATTATTTGTAATTTTTAAAAAATCATTGATGATAATTGATAATGTATAAACAAATAACCCTAAATTTAGATTATTTCAAAGTGTGTATTTTATTGGAAAGATTGAAAAGTTGCCAAAAAAAACAAATGAGTAGGTACCTACATTTCGCCATTGTCATCCCTACACAGGACGTCGAAGCACATGCCTCGAGCTGTTTGCTTATTCACTCTTAATTAATTATCACTCTAATAATAATAGCCAATATCTGTAAGCTCCATGCTGAGTAAAATGAAATGATGGCCCGACCCGTGAGTATTCAGTGTCGGTGCCGAAGAATTTTGACAATATTTATAAAAATACATATATATCTGACCTACAATGTGCGAGCGGTTGATGTGTAAGAAGGCGGCAGGGATGGTGAGAGCGGCCCAGGGGACGACTGACGACGGTTCAGGAAGTTCCGAAACCTAAGTAGAAACGTCATTATGTTAACTTTAGGTACTTATAGCGCTCTAGGACGAGGCTAGGCCATTCCGCCCTAACCATCTACTGAGAGTTATTCGTGTCATTGGTACAAATTGAATTAAGGTACATTACTGCCGACCCGTCGAACTCTCTCACTGGGTATTCGATACTCTGTCTGCAGAGGGACTTGGCATGAACATGTAATGAATATGTATGATGTGGGGTGACCTGTTCGTACAAATGTTTCTCTGTTGATATTTCTGTAATTTCTAAATTACAAAACATAAAAGCAAATTACTTGCTTTAACTCGAGTCTTAACATTCCGGCCTCAAGTTGGCTACGGTTCCGGTGATGTGTTTTTGTCGTCAAAACGAATTTGTTTTTCGGAATTATATACACGCAACACAAGAATTTTTGTATATATCTACTTTAATAAATCTATTTTGAATTTGAATAACGGACCATTACCACCTTTGGTGTTTTCTTCTTACCGTTTGCTCTTTACAATATCATAAAAAATACTACAAAACATAAAAAAAGAACGAACAAAATCGGACAACGCATTTATGTATAGCCCAATTTACCTATCCGACAAATTTTGTTACAATCGGTTCAGGAGTTTCGTATGGACACAAAACGAGAAAGAAGTGTTAGAAGTTTGATGTGTATGTGTGAGTGTGTCTAAACGGATTTGGATGCGGTTTTTTTTTTAAATTGAAAGCTGAATTGTTAGATCTTAGCTATACTGTGTGGAGGTCATCAACTTATTTGGAAGCATCGGATCGTTGACATAAAACGCACTATGGGTATTTAATTCACTTTTGAATACATGTGACACTTACAGTCAAAACACTAACAAATGCTGGTAAAATGGAGCTGGTCTGGAGCTCCAAGACAAGAGCTGGTAAGCTCATCGAGTTTAGACTCATACGATTTTTCCTAACTAGGTCTGTACAGACTTTGACAGAGATTCTGATCAAGAGGACTTAACGATAAGGCTTGGACCTATTGATTGAACTGAAAGGTGACCAATGAAAAGTTACAGTATTCTATTTCATAACATATGGGCGTTCACCTAAAGCACGAGCTTAACCACCTCGCAGTTCTTTCATTAGACTTCTTTTGCGTCGACGTTTAAAAAAGAACTAACAAAATCGGTTCATTTGTTCAGACGTATATCAGGCAACTGGGGTTTCATTTTTACTTTTTTGTTTTGAATTTTTACTAACGTGTATATTAAACGCACTACTGGAAATCTATGTCGGCTGTCTGTTTTAAATTAATATTTCTTATGTTATTTTTGCCGTATATTTAATAAAATTATTTTTAAACAACAAAAAAAAAACCGCCTTCAAAAACTCTTCAGAACTAAAAAGGATGAAATAATTTGTTATAATATTATGTGTACAAACTATATCCTACCCAAAAATATTTACAAGATCACAACAAAAGATATCGACGAAACTAACCTATGAATAAACACTTATTTTAATTACTAGCCTACCTTAATTGATACTCTTCTAATACCTAATAGGTACCTACACAATTTCTTATTTTTTATGTAGCAATTGAAGTCGGTGCCTTAAAAACTAAATACTAATCAATCCAACCACAAACAATTACGTACGACCTACGTAGGTAACTAACCTAATAAACCTACAAGCAGAATAATTATAAAAATGCTGGAGTAATTTGCAAAAAGAATTTTGCAAATTAGTCCAGCCGTTTAGAAATGATCGCTGAACATACATAAAAAAAATTTCGCGACGAATTGAGAACCTCCTCCTTTTTTTTAAGTCGGTTAAAAAAATGTAATCATGGTACTCTTACAGTGACTCAGAATATGGTGAAAGTTTAACATTGCGAGAACAGTGGTGTACAGTAGTAGGTACTATTTAAATGATGCGCTTCAGCGATATTTTCTTCAAGTTTCGGAAATCCGAATGTATTTTAAAAATATCTTATATATAGAGTTGTTATTACACATAATTAATCATTTCGCTTAAATTTAAACTAGGTCAGCCAAGTGTAAAGCTGAAGCGCATAATTTAAATAGTAGTAGGTATATAATAGAAGTAGCCTATGCCTTAATGTTAGTATAATTAACGTACCTTATAATCGGGTATGACCAGCAGAGGGCCATGTATGGCGCAATACTCGAACACCATACCACAGCAATCTGCACAAACTGAAATATTACATTATTCTATATATTATTTTATTTTAGCACTTTTTCCGTGTATCATGGCACATTAACAGAATATTTTAAACCGTCCGTCAGCGAGACCAAGGACAGGTACCTACTGCCAGTACCGTACTGGTATCAAATATGTATCCGGACTTTTATTTTATACCTTTGTAAGAAGAATGCAAAAACCTAATAATATGTACTATGATTTTAACAATATTACTTCAAACCAATCTATTCGGTTATATTACATGTTGGGCAATAGTTGGCCAAATATGACATGAGTTCTGCGACTTGTTACGCTGGTCTAAATATTACTCTAAACACTTTAGACGCGTCGCTCTATACAGTAGTCAAGGTGTAAGTTCTAAAGTGCCACACGACCCGACACTCCGATTCGGAACGTGACAGTGTCAATACGGCGGCAGGGGTAGGTAAGGCGATGGATCCCTGCCTGGCCATGTTGCTGCACAGCACTCGGCGGTCTAATTGGTTAGGACCCCTACGTTCGCCGCTAACTACCTGCCAGCCAGGTTGACAGATGATCAATTTTACACAGATGACCCGGAACAACCGCTAAACCAAAACTAATGAAATTTAACGACACAAACAGTATGAATTCTCGGAAAAGATTTAGGTCACTTTTACATTTCTGTGTCTAGCCGGTAACGGCCTTGCGTGGTAGGCAGAGAAAAGCTTGTATAAATGTGCTCATTTTTATTACTAATGGGGAAATTTCGTGACGTCGATGCTTCAAACAGTTACTTTGACCGAGTTTTTGGATGGGCCTTTGCTTATAAAACTCGCTCTAAACAACCAGCTAGCAAAACAGTGTTATAATATTTTTACACAACATACCTATAGTTATATATTGAAAACTGTAAGCAAGAACATCAAAATTAGGCACTTATTTTAAAATCAATATTTGTTCAGTACTAGCTGAGCCGACTGACGTTGTATTGTCCTATGAATGTTTTTTGTTTTATAAGTAAAAATATAAGTTTGTTTCTAAAACTGAGCTACTTAACCTATCACTATAAAACTTTGAATACATATAATTGGTGGTATTAAAAGTAACGTAGATACTTTTGTTTTGACTTGAATGCGAGAGAAACCGCGAGTAAAAGCTAGTACAAAAAAGGAGATATACTTACACACGTAACGCTCTGAACTATTATTGTGAATTGGTTGGCAGTTGCTTAGGTCCATTGCTATTGCTTTTTTGTTCTAGGTATAAACTACAAAAATTCATTTAAAAGAATAAGTACAAAACAATATGAAAGCAACAACAATTAAGTATATAGATATTAAAAACATTGGTTATCTGTTTTTTTTTCAGACTTTTCAGAAGCGACTGCTGATTTTGGAATTCTGTGGCAAATACTTAGCTAATGTTAAGAAAATAACTTGGATTTTTATTCAACCGATTCCGATAAATACCGAAAAAAAAAGTTTATGATACAGTCTACCTACAGAAAAACCAACTTTAACAAGTTAACAAATATTATTGACAAAAGATTAAAATTTCAACTAGTTAATTTGTCTATAATTAATAGACAAATTAAAAAAAAACAACAACCGAAGCACACAACTAAAATATGTCGGCTAGATTAGTTTAGGTTAATTTATAATTTGCGTTTGGCGCCAATCGAGTTCAGTAGTCAGTACCTATACTTTTTTTTATAGATTTTGGCATGGGCATTAGCATCTGCCATTTGTCGTTTTTGTAAATCGGGCTTGAATTATTCAAAATCAATAATTATATGTCGTCATATAAAGTCATGTCAAGGTCTTGGGCAAAGCTGTCGCTTCCAGATTAGTTTTTTATTTAATAGAGATGGTTTTTCCTCAGCTACTGCAACAATGATTTCAAAGGGAAGGATACGCCCGTCAGAACAATTAATGATATAACATTTTTCATACAAGCTAAAAACAACGTCATCTAGTAGCCAATATACGCAACGCGATTACGCGCTGCGTACATAGTATTATATAACCTTGTAATAACGTGTCGAGCGTAATAATTATGATTTATAACAAAATATTTATTTTATTTTTGATTGTCAGAAAACTGAATAGAGCAAATATAGTATTTTTATGTAGCAAAGTTCTTTTCGTTGTGCCCGTATAAGACGACTTCAATGTACTTTACGAACAGGATCACTAGATAATCTACTTAGTCTGGCCATAAATACTGTTACACTTAAAAATAAAAAAATATTACATTTGAATTTCGAATCTGTCATTTTTATACGATTGTTCATTGTGTTTTC
>NJDD01001606.1:6770-47924 GCA_002245505.1 Calephelis nemesis
TGTGTGAGTGTGTGTGTGTGTGTGTGTTTGTGTATGTGTTTGTGAATGTGTTTGTTGCTAAAAGATATTCCTTATCCATAGTGTAAAACACTTACAATTATAATTACAGTTCTCACATAGATACCCGTTGACACATTGCAACATCCACAATACTTGCTTAACTCAGGCCAGTTGCATTTTGCTTTGTTACTGAAAAAAATAATTTAAACTTTATATCAATGAATAACATTTCAAAGACATATTAGATATAATCGTAGAGCAACATTTAAAGTTTTTATACTATAATATCTGACCGTCTCGTTGTTGGCGAGGGTTCGATTCCCGACTTGTATGATGAACATAAGTTTAAGTATCTTCACGGCTCACGCCCATATCCCCAAAGCTTGGCACCGCCAGGGCACCCACTACCAGCCGAAGACACTAAATCTAACAATGTAATAGGTGGCAAGCCTGTCGCCAACCGGGCACATATCCAATACCGGGCAACGTTATTGTTATTAGAAAATTGAAAATATGCATTTTCAAATTTTTTTGCTGCCTGACCCGAAGATCGTCCCGGGGCCTCAACAAGTCAAATCCGACGCCAGACCGCTAAAACACAGAGGCAATAAGTTAAGTTAGATAAGTTTAAGTAGTTCTCTATATCTAGAACACAGAGGCAATAAGTAGTTCTCTGTATTGAGGTCGTTGACAAATACCCTTAATTACTTTTGGGGCTAAGTTAATTTGGGTTATTTCTCCAGGGATATTTATTTTTTTAATTGTTTTTTTAATCTATACATATATAAAAATCAATGCCACTTTTCGTTGTAATTTTATAACTCAAGAACGGGCTCACCTATTCAAACCAAATGTTAAGGCTTTGTTCGGACTATTTAGTAGATGGTTTATGTGAAGTTTGCATAAAATCGGTAGCAAATGAATTCAATAAATGGCGGATCATTTTGTTAATGAGTATTTTTCAGCCAAATTGACACTTTTTTCAGATGGGGATTGTGCTGTCGTGTTGAAACTGCTTTCAGTTGTTTTTTTTTTTGTTTCGTTGTGTTTTGTCATTCATGCGGACATATACGTACGGTACGTAATGAAGTACGTACCGGGCAGCTAGTATGATATATAAAAATGATGTACCAACACAATATGATGTACAAAAAGCTGTGTGCGGATACTAGACAAATAATTATCGATTAAAAATATGAAAAAAAGTCGACACACGGTCCCGGACTATGTCTTTTTTGCAGTTATGTTTGTGTTTGTTATGTGCAGGTATCTTAATTTTTTTAATTTTCTGACACTTAGAAAGTATACCCACCTGTTTGACTAAAATAAAGTAACAATTTGAAACAGAAAAACCAAAGACGAAAAATTTGTTAAGTTTTTTATAGACTTTTTAATCGATTGCGATATAATATTAGGTCTTTAAGGTACATTAATTTGCATGTTTTATTTAAGTTCTAATTGTTTCCTTTTTCTTTTTATTTATTTCTTTTATTTTTTATCAATAATTTTGCATCCAGTATCGATATCGGTTAATCAAGTTTTGTAAAATTGAATTTTACATTCAATTGTTTTAAAAATACTTTATGTAACAGATAAGAGGAACAGCTTATAAAATATCTTATCTAACACCCCACGTTTTTATCCGATGTAATGTTTTTTTTTTTTCACAATTTGTTTATATAAATTTCTAGAAAATTATTTTGCATTTTTTAGTTCAGATAGATATAAAAGCGACTGCCTTATGTTTTTAAACTTTCTTAAAAACCCAAGGCAGCAAATTATGATCTATTTTATTCTACATTTACTATAAACCCCGTGCTGGTCCGGGCTCCTTTGCAGAATAGACCATCTGCCTTCCTACCAGGCAACTCGTGAAGGGCGAGCATAGGCTTACCGTCACTAAAACCGTGACATCTGACTAGGTGGTAGAGTTTTGCAGCGACTCACCCTGATTGGTACTATCGCCTTACCAACTCCTGCTGCCATAACGTCATGACGTGCTCCGGTTCGGAGGGTAAGGTAGCCGGTAAACTTACTTTTGCCCGAGGCCTAACATCCCGGCCTTAGGTTGGTAACGCACCATTACCACCTTTGGTGTCTCTAGACGACGTGAATTTCTTACCATCAGGAAATCCGTCTGCTTGTTTGCCTTCTATTATCATAAAAAAAAATATTGCTGAATATTTAGAGATAAACTTGACTTTTGACCTTTCTCTTTAAGCCTATTCACTGCATATACTCCATAACCTATAATCTGTAAGCTTATTCCATAAGCCTATACAAATAAAGTTGGAGTGTCTTTTTAATAAAAAGACACTCCAACTATTAAAATAATTGTTTTTTACAAAATGCATTTTATTTGATACATAAACTTACCAAAATAACATTTTTTACAATTATTGTCTGTTTCACTGTCTGTTTGCTCCAGTTGCTGGCTGACCCAATGTTGAAAGAACTTTGAGCGACGGGTAGATGATGTACTTAGGAGTTACTTAGGTTACTTTTATTAAGGACATTTATTAAATTCCGCAATGAAGTAGCGAGCACAGCTAGAGTACAATAAAAACAACTACGTTAATAAAAATCGACCAAGCCTATTTAATACTTACTTATGATATAAGTATATAAAATATAATTTACATTTAAGGCTTGGCACAGACTTTAAACCTATCAGTAAATAGCATATATATATAATATCTAGTATGTAATTAATATTAAATCTTTATTATTTTTTACTTTTTAGTTTTAGGTTTAATTTTAGCTTAAATTTTAGTTTCGAAGTCGGTTTTTATTAACGCAGTTTTTTTAATTAATACTTTTTAGTTTATTTCTGACTAGCTGTCCCGGCGAACTTCGTACCGCCCGTTCAGTTGGTATGGGAAAAATCAAAATGTTATTACGTTTCCGAACAAATGACGCTCGAGTTTAATTAAGTAACCACGTTTCCGAACAAACAATGCTCTTTCGATATAGTCTATGGCTGTGAATGACATTGACATTCGTTACGCGCGTTTTTTAAAATATGCAAAATTAAATGTATCTTTTTCAATATTTCTGAGAGATTTTCTTAATATTTTTTTAGGCAAGAACCTTCTCCTAATAATAACAAATACAACAGAAAAAGAATTAGTAAAATCGGTCCAGTCATTCACGCGTGATGCCGTGACCAAGGAAAACCGGTTTCATTTTTATATATATCATTAAGATATGATTTAATTTAATAAAAATAAACATCAGTATTGGTAAAAATAAATAAAAATTGATCATAAAATAAAAACGAATGGGCCTACCTATTCCGCATCAAACAAAAAAAGAATTACGTAAATCGGTTCAGAAACCTCGGAGAAATAGGTGTACATACATAAAAAAAATATACCGCCCAAATTGAGAACCTTCCCTTTTTTTTAACTCGGTTAATAAAATATTAAGTAGATCATTAACTTACTTGACATTTAATCTGCCACGTATTTTACGTAAAAAATTTGTCATTATATTTTATACCAAACTCAATTTAAAAATCAATGAAATGCTAGAAACACTAAAAATTTAACTCAAAATCACACATCGTTCTTAATTTTGTAAAAAATATTTCGATCTTTTTTCAACATCCTAAACGTGTGAACTCGTTTTAAATAACATGTTTATGATATTTTGTTATCTATTGCGTGTGTTACGTAGGCAGAAAATGTATGGCAACAGTTGCCATACTTTTCAAAAGTTCGGAATTTCCAATCAAATATTATTTGAGTCGATTACAGACTGATTTGATATTTTGAGATTAATGATAGTAGTCAAGCCAAAGAAATCCAAATCAAATCATTTTTTTTTATTCGACGTAGGTACTATATCGTACTCTTATCATTGTCACATTGCACACACTTAGAAAACAATTCCAATTTACATTTATTATAGTTATTATACAAAGTAGTCACTTAATTAGACATAGAGATTTCACAAATTAATGATTCTGTTACATATTTAACAAATAACTGCACATCCAATTTAGAAATAATTGCTACAAAATGGCCAATGTAATTCATCCAATTCATTAAAATAAAGTCATTTTAACTTTGACATGAATGCCAAAATGTCAAAATAATAAAATAACTCAGAAATGTAAATTAAGAGGAAGTGTAAAAACAATTATACCTAATATGTCATGTCAAACAAAAAAAAAGACTAACAAAGTTATATAACAAATTGACAATCTATTAATCAAAAGAAATATATAATAAATAATAAAAAAATATCTATAGTCAATATTACAGTTGTTTTCAGTTAAAATGGTTACCCATGTTTACAAGTCACTAGCTCTCCTAGCGAACTTCGTTCCGCTCGTTGTGTTTGTATGGAAAAACTTAAGATATTTTTTTCCTATTTTCCTCCCAGTTTTTCCTTTTTCTCATCTTTCAAACCTTACCCGGACTTCTACAAATAATTGGAAACCAAAATGAATCAAATGGGTCCAGCTGCTCTCGAATTTTAGCGAGACTAACGACTAGCATCTGATTTTCATATTATTAAAAGAGAGAAAAATATACACCTTTTACACAAACTAAAAATTTTTGCTTAACAAAAAAGGAACACCCGTTTTACTCCGTCATACATCATATTATTGTCTTTTTCTTTCAAAAAAAATATCAAAACTATTACAATTACTAGGAACATACATATAAAGATTTCTCTCTTTTATTACGTAGGCTGCATTTAATTAACTAATTATTAATTAATTTAAATATTTAAATGTCCAATCAAAACCATTATACGTCGATAGCTACTTCATAAGGTTTAAGAAATAACCGCTAAAGATCAATTCAGTAATATGATATATTATTTTGATCACAGAGTACCATTTGTAAACTTGTTTTATAAGCCTTGTCAAGAAATAGGTACCTACTGTTACATAATTATTATTTATTAAAAAAAGTGAGTATTGGCGCCATCGTGAAAGAATATGATCTTAGTTTTTCATAAATAATGAACTTCATGTTTATTATGAGTACAATTGATTAATTTAAGTGGTAGTTTGTTCAGTTAAAATGCACAGGTGAAATAATTATGATGAAATCAGAAAATGTGCTTGAGTAAGTAGACCACCGTTTTATTCAACACCCTGACATGAAATTTTATAACTCTTATGACTATAATAAATGAAATTTAAGAAATAAATTGAAAATAAATAATAAGAAAAAGAATTTATTAAGACGTGGCAGGATGGCCACAGGTCTCAGTCAATCCCAGAATGAAACAAATAAAATTAAAAAAAAAGAGTTTTGGCGCCATCAGTTTGGCGCAACTTTTATATAAAAAAATAAGAAAAATAAGTTTGCTATGTTTTTTATTCGCCCAAATCATATGACACTAGTTGCCATAGAATCTGAATGCCTTTAGACTTACTTTCAAATTGTACCGGTTATAATTTTTCAAGTAAACTTTATACAAATTTGGGTTTGCTATGTATCTATGGAAGTCCCGCCTCTTATTACGTAGTATTTATATACTCTTTGGGCGCCATCGTGAATGAAGATGGTCGTATTTTTTCATAATTATTGATTTCCGTATTTATATTGAGTGAAATTAGTTAATTGAGGTGGAAATTAATTTAATATTGTTCAGATAAAGTGCACAAATGAAAAAAATATCAAGCAATTATTGTATCGTGTATTTCCTCGGTACCGCCATATCTCACTAGATGAGCTTGAGTAACGAAACCACCGCTTTAATCAAGACCTTGACATGATTTTGTACACAATGACTAAATACTGTTAATAAGAATTAATTAATACGGAAGACATGGCAGCGTGGCCTAAAAGTACTACCACCAATAGTCTTGATGGCAACGACACATTAAAAATATGCTCGCCTCTTACGGACTGCCTGGTGGGAAAGTTAGATGATCTATTCCACACAGGGGACCCGGATCAACACGAGGGAAAAGATTCACATAGATGTTTGCTTTATTCTTTATTAAAGGAAGTCTGAATTTTTATATGGTTACCTTATTGATCGTAGAGATATCAAATCAATACCACGTTAAGGCTATTGATAAGATATAGCAGAATAGATTACTTTTTTTCTGTCACTTGCTGATCATAATTTTGATTAAGGTTGCTAAAAATCTAATTAAATGCGAATTAGAACCATGAACAATTAGAAGTTCTAATTCTCCGTGGTTCTAATTTATTACTAGGTTCTAGTTTAGAACCTAGTTATAAAGCTAGCTACTTACAAATCCATATGTTAATTTTTTTACACATCTTCACGCTAGGTCCCGTACAGAGTAAGCAGAGTTTACCGAGGGCCAAACCTCACGATCCTGGCAGACCTGCCTGGCTTCCTTCACATTTGCTACCTTTTTCATACAAACACGCCGGTTTCATAGACTCTTGACACCACCTTTTTTTTATCAAAGATAAATATAACATATGGAATTTTTGATAATTACGTCTTAATCTTGTAATAATATTGTAATGTGTGTAATTTAAGCGCAGTAAAATTGCGTAAATCTAACTTTGGTTTCAAAAAGTATGTTTTTGGTGTGTAGGTATCCAAAAAATAACGACTTTTCCTTGGGACTCCATTATTAGATCAGGACTTGGTGATAACAGGACCATTACGGAAATATGCTTCTTCAAACAAGAGAAGGGAATTTTAAAATCAGTTCATAAATAACAGAAAAACCGATTAACATAATATATTAAAAATATGGGAGTCGAACATAACGTAACCTTCTCCCTTTTTTAAGTCGGTTAAAAAGTATAGTGTGTAAGAGGGAAACATGTGATCTGAGGCTTTCTTTTTTACTGTCCGAGGTTTATGTTACGCTATTTTCTCGCCTGTCGGTGCAGAAAGTGGCAACTTCGTTTATCACGACCGGATAAATGTAGTCACTTTAAATCCTGGTTTGGGGGTTACCAATAGAAATGTTTTGATAAAGTTACATCGACTCGTACCTATTATAACGTCTGCAAACAACCTTGTTGCTGGATACTTTTACAATACATACATATTTTTATTAGAAAATTTAAAAAAACCGTTTATTTCGTTTTGTTGCTAGACTTGGGAATCGAACCCGAGACCTCATGAAGTCAAATCCAACACCTGGACCGCTAGACCATCAAGGCGATTGTTTGTCAAAATGCCATCAAAAATTGATGTAACATTTTTACTGTGATTTAATTTTCGCGGGTAAATGTAGAAATAAACTGGCAATCAAACACTGATATCTGAAAATTGACGATTATAAGCTGGTGTGGGCCTCTTTCTCCATATGGAGGAGGTAGACAAAAAACTTTTTGTTTGTTATATTTGTCTGAAAAGGGTCATGAATGTGAGGGAAGACAGGCGGGTTTGCCAGGATCGTGAAATTTGCCACTTACTACGCTCTGCCTACCCCGTACGAGAGTTGGCGTGAAGATATATTTGTATTTGTTTAAATCGTGATTTTCAACATACGGGTAGCAGTAGTGGAAAAGTGGCAAAAATTTAAACAAATTTTATTAGCCTAACTTAACAACAATCTACATAGTCCTTCACAATTTGCGAATCTTTTCTAACGATTTCATTTCCTATCTACAATTTTGTAAAGTTAAAAAGCACAAGCGCCATATTCACGAAGAAATTGGTATATCGCATGTTTTCTCCGTGCTGTCATAGCGGTGGCATCAATAACGAAGCTCAATAAGGGTGCCAGCGCTTCGCCTAAGACCTTGACGACTTAATATGATAACGAAAATGACTAACTAGAAAATTGCTTATCGGAAAAAAAATTGAAGAAATATTTATAGACAAGTAATTTCAGTTTGTTGCAATGGGACGTATCCTTTGAGTATAAGTTGGTTTAAATACTCAAAGGGACGTATCTATGTAAATTATCCATATTTATAAAAAGAAGAAGAAAAATAAAGAAAAGGGAGTTTTGGCACCATCGAGAGAAAAGATAATCGAAGATTTTTCAAAATTATTGAATTTCGTGTTTATATTGGGTGAAATTAGTCAATTTTGGTGGCATTTTGTACAATTTTGTTCAGTGAAAGTGCACAAATAAAATAATCACGAAGAAATTAGCGTACCTATCGTGTATTTCCTCGTTGCCGCCAAATCTAGGCGTAATGAGGCCATCGCTTTACCCAAGACCCTGATGCATGTACGAATTTTGTCCTTTTTCGTTGTGTTAGTTACTATCAGACTCTGAGTAATGTTGTTCTGTGCTAGCAGAAGATACTATGGCCATGCGTACCTACAGTTGATAACATACTCAAAGGCATATTAAATATTGGGACTATACATTAAGATGTAAATGTCCTATCTTTCAAGTTAGATGAAAAAGCAAAAGTGTGCAAATTAAATCGGTTTAAAAGTTAAGAATCCATCGCGGACAAACAAGATATTATGTAATCTGTTTATTTGAAAATGATTTCCTATTTCGCGTGGTCGTCACATCACTCTTAGACGGAGGCACCCATTTCGCTAACTCTTTTTTTATTGTTTTAGTTATTATCAGAAGAAGATTCTTGTGAAGAGAAAAATCGGGAAAATTGCAACGAAAATGTGAAAAGCAATAAGTACTCGTTCTTTTTTTCCGTACAAACTGTTATTAGCTATCACAGTAGCTATTAATGTCAAGCGATACTGAGTTTGCCGGGTCGACTAGTTTTTATGGACAGTTACTTTACTCTTTGGCTATAGCTTATAGACATTAAACACAGATTAGTAAGAGAACTACACGCTATATTAAAAGATTTATATTGGGATGTATGGTCGATAGATTCACATAAATAAAAACCAAAAACTGTTATCTATTTGACAGAGAGGCAGCAAAAAGTATTTGTTTATGGTATGGTTTATGGCAGCAAAGAGTAAAGTAACTGTCCATAAAGGAATATGGCAGTTTGTAATTCACAGACTTGTCATTACTTTTAAATGTTTATTATATTAAGTATATCATAAATACCATATTTAAATAGATTAGTATTTTTGTTCTTTGATTATTAACTGTGATTATTACACTCTAAATGTCTACGGAAATACTTTCGAAATTTATGTCGAAAAACTAAGAAACTGAATTCGTCTTTCACAAAATGAATTAAATATTATTGGAATGTGCAACATAGAAGTTTTTATACCAATTGTTAACACTTTTCTCATGAATTACTCCCTTTATTGTGGCTGCTTGGTAATTTTATATTGGACATGGGTTAGTGTTACTTCTTGTATAAGATATTTCACTTTCAGCGGATAGATTATGTCGTGTATTGACATAAAAAGTAGGTAAGTACTATTTATACACCAATATGTTTAAGTAATGTAGGTATTTTATGTCAAAGTATTATAATTATGAAACCTATTTTATTTGAAATGTAAAGGTTTAGATTCCAATAATTTTAAGTCCAGTAACAAAAACAGTAGGTACTTAAAGAAATTTCATTGCCACGTCATCAAGTCACACAGTAATACCAGTATAGTAAAACCTGAGAAGAAAAATCATTCTCCCGATATTTTATTACTATGTTGCGATTTGATCACCATATTGTAGTCTTTGTTGATCACTTTGTTTGGAAAGGTAGTTCATGATTCCAAAGTGATTATGGGGGGTATCCGACTAGTTGTTTTTGAGTTATACCAGAGTTTAATATATATTGTCTATGGTTATACTAACAATGCATAAATGTTCGCGTCCCGACGACATCATCGACAATGAATATTATTTGGTTAAAACAAAGGTTGGTTGTTGGCTGACTAATCTCGAAAGTAACATAAAAAAAGTTAAAAAAAATATATATCCTTTTGGAATCAGTTGAAAAATAAAGCATTGTCACTACATAGCATAAACAAAATCGCTTCCTCTGTCCTTATGTCCCTTTGTATGCTTAAATCTTTAAAACTACGCAACGGATTTCGATGCGGTTTTTTCATTAGATAAAGTGATTAAATGAGAAGGTTTATATGTATATTTCATAACCATGCGAATCCGGAGCGGGCCGCTAGTCATATATAACTCAAAACTCATTTGTTAAATCTTAATGAAATTGACACGGACAACCTCTGAATCATAAACTTTCGAAAATATGATTGTCGAGTAATCGCGTAAAATTCATAGGTACAAAAAACACATAGACGAATTGATAACTACCTCGTTTCTAGATTCAGTTAGTCGGTTAAAATTAAAGTAGTAGCACGGTATTATTATATAGAGAATATTACTGTGGTAGTAGGTATATAAATGTATACTTGGCGAAATAGCTTATCCAACAGATACTAACTTGTGGGGTGTTTTTACCTTTACGTTAGGTTAGAACGATAAAGTTGCTAAAGCCATTTTGGTGGGTCCAATTTAGTGGGTCACTGGTAGTTGCGCTTCTCATTTGGTGGGTTGCGAATCCTTAACGGGCCACAAATATGAAATACCGGGTCGCAACATTTCTGCCTCATTTTCAAAATAATACCTACTACTACTACTTAATACTTAACTACTACTACTTACTACTATTACTTACTACTTAATACTTAATATTATGATAATCACAACTAAGTGTCTATTTTTTTAGGTCTAGGTTTATTTCGGTATTTATAACATATGTATTTCTGAGTTAGATAGTTTGATCCACTATCAATGCACCGGTCTGTCATGGAGAAGCCACTTTCAACAGGACTTCTAATTTTTCGTGGCGGTAGGTAGGTTTAGAAGCCACCTTATGAAAGTTTCGTACTCTGGTATTCATCAGGTCAATGAAGAAGTAGTTCTAACTACGTTAAGTTAGATAGTTTTCCATTTATCTGAGAACATTGTTGCAATTCGCCGAAAGATAGGTATTTTTTTATTTGTTTCTGTGTGTTAATAATTTGATTTTTTCAGTTTCGGTCTTTATTCTGCGTTATATTTTTTTCAACTGTTATATTTGAAGCTTTTAACAGCACACATCCTATTGGCCACTGGTTTGTCCCTTGGAATGAAACGCCCTATTTTAAATTAACATTTTATAATCTGTGCTTATTCTTAATAATTGCGGAGTCAGTTTTGTTTATTTATACGTTTTATTTATGGATTGGAATCTCGAAGGTAATCATTTAACATTAATACTACACTTTTCATTTGATTGTTATGATGTAAGCTTACAACGATCTCGCCAGTGCGATATTAAAACGGTCTTTTCAATGTTATTGAAGACTAGCAGTTTCATGCAGCTTCGCCTGCGTAACTTGGCTTCTACTATACCGATTTGGATGAAACAAAGCCTATGTCACTCGTGGATAATGTAGCTTTCGAACGGTGAAAGAATTTTTAAAATCGGTCCAGTAGTTTTTGAGCCTATTCATTACAACCAAACAAACAAAGTTTTCCTCTTTATAATATTAGTATGATATACCTACCTGCCAATAAACTGAGGTTGATCAACTTTAAGCAATGTAATAACGTTTTCAATTCAATTCAATTCAAAATCAAGGACTTAAATCTCAAGGAAATAAGTAAAAAAAACTTTCACTTTACTGTTATTTAGATGTGAGATATAAAGGTAGGTAAAAAGTAGCCTATATCCTTCTCCGAAATTTGATATAACTTATGCCTAAACATTAACCGTTTAACCGTTTTGACATAAAAAAGTACAAACTGACAGTTTAATGAATACACATAAATAAACAATTACATAAAAAAAAATACGCCCATATCCCCGAAGATGTAGGCAGAGGCACAACCAACCCACAACTAGCCGAAGGCAAAACCACAATGTGATAGGCGGGAAGCCTATCTTTAACCGAGCGCACATACCTGTTAATCCCAGGCTACGTTATTTTTATTTTAAAGTGAAAAAAAATACGTTTTCTTTTTCCAGTAAAGTACATCACCGTACTGCTAGACTACAGAGGTAATAGCCTTATTTACCTTATCTTACATACCTTAATACCATAAATAACCTTTTTCTGCGCTCTGAGCAGTATGTGACAACTTTTCTCCTGCTGTGATAAGTGAAATTGTCACTTTTCGACTTCGTCGGAAAAAAGATAATGTGCCCACCTCGGGCACTGACAAAACCTAACGTAATTGTTGGTCAAGGTGAAGCTAAGGTCAAAAAACATGTGATTTGATTTTATACACACTTTTTTAAAGTGATTTCATTTTCCTGCCCTCAGGGTGAGATGTAGTGTTTCTGCTTACCGGGCATAAAGTGACAACTTTCTTACCGCTGCAATAAGCAAGTTGCCATTTTCCAGCTACTTCGAGCAGCAAAAAGTAAGCCTCAAGATCATATGTTTGTTCGACCTTGGCATAGCTTCGACGAACAAATACTTTTGATACGAGGCTGCTTATTTTACTGTTCTAGGGATGTAATATAGTCTGTCTATTTTAGGATGACACCAAGATGATAAGACACTATTTGACTTGCCGAGTCTTTGTATGGGTTGTCGAAGCTATATGCTGCTTCTTATTGTGCTTCATCCACAAACTGCTCATCGGATGGTACTTACTGATGTTGATGTTCACTAGTACGTATACTTAACTGTTTATGGGGATTGGGGGTATTAAAGGTTTTTATCTTTCTTGCGTGAACACTCATGAGGCAATTCCATAAAAATGTCCATCTCCTGGTGTTTAAACTACTATAAGTACCTAGTGATAAGTTTGGTTACCATTACCTGAAGTTCAATTTGTAAGACTTTCGTTGAAATTAACATCCCATTTTATCCCATAATGTTAGGAAATTATAAAAATCTGTAGCTGAAATGTCCTACCAGTAGGTAAACTACTTCACTGCAAAATTTCGTGTACGTTGATATAATAGTTTGTGATATTTCGTTATTAATAAATGGGCGAATGAGTGTTTTTTCGTTTTTGTATATTATCATACAAATGCAGATACAAACCTCTATTTATTTTTTGATAAATATCTCTCTGTAATAACCCTTGACCAGTTGGAAAGCGTAGGTAGAGACCTGACGTGAGGTGAGGTTGTCTGGCACTTTTTTGACTGTTTCATTGCTAGTTCCACAAACGCAATTGGGGCGTATACCTATTTTTTAAACTATTTCGTTATATTTACTATTATTTAATTTAAATAACACATTTTACGTGTATTTTCTATTGTAATTAATATTAACATAAAGTAAAAATTTCAAATGTGTGCCACATTTGAAATTTTACAAAATTGAAGTTGCAGTGAATGGGTTAACTTTCTAACATTGGGTTATAAACCCGCACTCGATATTAATTGGGAAGTTCTGTCTGTTTATATTTTGTTTTTTCTATGTCATAAAAATCTATATTTTCCTTTTAAATTATTTAAACAAATGCGTGTTATTTACTGATGAGTTGCTCACTTGAGGTTGGGATCTTAACCCTCTTCAGAAAATAGGTGTGGGTACTCGCCAATTTATACATGGCAAATAATTATATTTAACATTATTTTTTAGTTTCTGTCATGAACGTGAGCATCTGCCAAAAGTCATATTTAATTACTCAATTTGCAACCAAAGTTTTCACCTACTCTATTTTGCAAAATCGTTGTTCAAATTAGTCATTAGGCATCATAAGGCCAATATTAATAACCTGTCTAAGATATGAGATCGGGCAATTTTAGATCAGTTGCCAGGTAACCGCTGTTATTTTCAATAATTTACAAAAATATCGTAGCAACAAAACTTAAAGGCCTATCTTTATCTGTAGATAGGCTACTAATTTTGGCCGATAATTAATCAGCTATGTCAGGCTCTTAGATGAACCGGTGGTATCTTTTCCTAAGCTCACCGAGTGAGATTTGGCAGCATTGAGAAAATACACGATACAATAATTTCTTCACGAATATTACTTAAGCACTTCAACTGAACAAAATCATACATAACTCTATCAAAATTGGGTAGGTAATTTAAGCATTACACGAAATTCAACAATAGCAAAAAAACGGCATCTATCTTTGATCTCGATGTTTTTATGACATTGGAAGACAAACAAACGGACAGACAGATAGAACGGATTTCCTGATGGTAAGAAATTCACGCTGCCTAGAGATATTTAATGTGGTAATGGTGCGTTGCCAACCTGAAGCTTGGATGAGGCCTCGAGCAATAGTTTGTTTACCGGCTACCTTATACCTACTCCGAACCGGAACACGTCAACGGCAAGTGAAATTATGGCGGCAGGAATATGTAAGATGGTGGTACCAATCCGGGCGAGTCGCTGCAAAACTCAACCACCTAGTCAGATGTCACGGTGCTAGTGACGGTAAGCCTATGCTCGTCTTTTACAAGTTATCTAGTAGGAAGGCAGACGGTCTTTTCTACACATGAGCTCGGACCAACACGAGGAGAAACTCCAGTTGATCCCAACAAAACTCACCAGTTTCCAGTCCAAATGATGCCAATCCGGACAAAGCAGTGCTGGGTTCTATCACCCATTATCCTTGACTAGTAGAAGAATTCAACGACAATTATTTGTGATAAGGTCCTCACACCCCTACCTTAATTACTGTTTCACTTGTGTTTCCAGTTTTAGAAGTATATTCAATGGTAGTGGTCTACAGCTACCATGCCCTGTTGGAGGACGCCAGAAAAAACATGAACAAGAACTATTCTAAGCACGAATACGAATAGTTTTTTTTTGTGAGTATTACCCTTTACATATACTTGCGGCACGCTATTATGAGCAGTTTGACATATTACAATAGTGATTTGAATTATCTATGTATGTATTAATACGTGATGCCAAAACTTTGGACCCCTTTTTACGAAAATTGCGTAGACGCAGGAGCATAAAATTTGGCACACTTATAGTTTATGTGTAGGAGAAGTTCAAAACGCTAATATTCTTCAATAATAATGCTTGTAAAGTACATTAAATCAATAAATAAAACGTTACCCACACTACCATGTATTTGACACACACAAACAAATATATTGATGATAACGACAAAATATCACAGAAGGCGCACTAAAAAGTTTATAAACAAAGTAGTTAGTCTTGAGAAATGAAGATGGCGTTCTTATCAACAAGATATTAAAATTTATTAGGGTCAAATTTCGACCAACGGGCGACCACTAGTCCTATTAATATTATAAATGCGAAACTTTGTATGCTTGTTTGTTGGTTACTCCTACACACAAAAACTGTTGAACCGATATTCAAATTTGGCACACACATAGGGGGTAACTTGGATTAACTTATAGATTATTTTTATCCCGATAAAATGCTTCTGTGGGACCATTAGCAACGCCGCGGGCAACAGCTAGTAAAAATATAAACAAGTGCGAGTAGAATTTTGTATTTTTTGTATTTAAATGTCAAGTAATGACAAGTCAAAGCTCGTAAAAAGTTTTAACGAAACGGCAATAAAAACTATTCTACTCTACTGGTGGTAGAGTGCTGTGCAGCAACTTACCCGGGTAGGAATCCACGGCTTTACCTGTTCCTGCCGCCATAATGATTCTGTCATGTTCCGACCCGAAGGGTACGGTAGCCGGTAGACTTGCACAATAGGCGAATAACATCCTGGCTACAGGACAGCGACGCACCTGTAACATCTGTGGTATCTATGGGCCACGTTTGTCTCTTACCGTCAGGAGATCCGAGTGTTTGTTCGCTAACCGCTCACATAAAAAATGTGTATATAAGTAATACAATCGTCAAACTGGCCATCATAGTCACAAGGTAAGCATACAATCTCGTACAAAATCAAAATCGTGATCTTACAGTTTATTAATCCTGGAACATAATCTATGCAACTTTAAACAGTTGTAAGTTCAACCTTGGTGCCAAAACAGGAGACACGGCTGTTCTAGAAAGACTACTCTTTCTGATAAATATTTTTTTATTTATCAGTCAAATTCAAATTCAAAATTATCTTTATTTCACGTTAACTTACAAGAGACACTTGTGACGCTTTGGGTTCTGAGTTCTGGCACGTTGCAATAATAATTAATATTACATTAATGATGTTTTTTAAACCTAAATTTCGGTTTTTTGTCTTCTTGGTATAAATGTTGCGGATATATACTCATTTCCGTCGGGTGGGTGACGTTTTAAAAATCCTAACATATTCATTTCATTATTGTCGAATAGCAACGACCCTATCGATTAAAAATAAATAGATACTATAAAAACCGACCTCAAAACTAAAAATTAAAAAATATAAAAGACTGAATATTAATTACATACTAACTATTATTTATATGTGCAATTTACTAAAAGGTTTGAAGTCGGTGCCAAACCGTAAACTTATAATTGTATTATAAGTTAGTATTAAATTGGCATGGCACTAACTTCAAACTTATAAGTAAATGGCTCATATAAACAATATGTAGCATATATTACTATTAAGTCTTTATTATTTTTTACTTTTTAGTTTTAAAGTCGGTTTTTATTAAAGTATTTATTTTTATTTAATACTTCTTAGTTTTTTGCTGATCAGTGCTCAATATGATTTAATTTAATAAAAATAGAAAAAAAATTATGTGAAATTAGATAAAAAATGGTCATAAAATGAAACTAATGGGCCTACCTGAATCAGATTTGTATGGGACCAATTCGAATCCATTCCGCATCAAACAAAAAATAATTTCCTAAATCGGTTCAGAAACCTTGGAGAATTCGGTGTACATATATAAAAAATACGAATTAAGAATCTCCTCGTTTTTTTGAACTCTGTTAAAATCATATTTGGTTTTTGAACCTTTTTCAGACTTGAATAGCAAAGCAAGTAATAAGACATTTGAAAAACTTGCACTAAAAATATCCCGTTGTACGGGGTGAAGTTTGCCGGAACATCTAACGAAATAATAAATCTGACAAATGTAAATCCCACGCTTACTACCATAATCTTAATGTTTTTAAATTACATGTCACGTTGTTCGTCCGCGACGGACTCCTAAACTACTTACGGCCAATATTAATAATCAATCCTAATCCAAAACTTCCTGTCCAAGATTGATATTTTGATCCATTTCTATGTTATCGCTTTCCAATAACACATCCGTGTACAGGATAAATATGGCAATTAGGTATGGGATAGGCCGGCGGATACGCAGCTATCTGGATTGCTTGAAATCCATTAGATTGAGATACATTATTAACATAGGACGGTAACCAATTTCAATAAAATTTGCACACCGTGTGCTGTTTCATCCAACTTGAAAGATACCTAGGTAAGGTTACATCTCAATCTATGATCAAAAAAATTACCATCTAAGCGAAGCCGGAACAGGCAGCTAGTATTATTATAGTATGTCCTTGTCCTTCTTTCATGTCAAAACGGCAAAACTGATTACTTAAAATCTTTTTTTAGCATAACAATAGATCAAACCCTGCAGAAGGACTATGTATCCAAATTGCTCAAGGAGTATCTACAAGAAAGCCACAAGTTAGGGGCAGGCGGAACCGCGAGTAGTAGCTAGTGATAAAAAGTCATGTAAACATGTAAATGCAGAAAATGCATATCTCTTTTTTGTATTGCGCCACGATATGCGGGTAAAAATAGTACCTAAGTAATTGTTAGATTTCGTAAAAATCGGAATTATTTAATCGCTTCTATGTTCCATCGATCCGGTGTCTGACGTTAATGTCTCGAGAGTTGGGTAACTCAAAATGTGTATTTTCTATAATCTAATAATAAGCACCGTTGTCCGAGATTGAATAAACGTCCAGTTTAAAATAATTTCCCACCGGTGACTTTGCAGAAGTTCCTTCTGCTAATCCTGGGTGCCCTGGTGGTTTACGCTAAGCTCTTAAAACAATATTATTTCAATAATACTTATTGTCATCGAGTAAAGACGACCTTAAGACGTATGGCATAAAGTTGCATTTATAAGTCGACATGGAAATAAGACTACTTTATAAGCGTTCATGGTAGGGCCCCCGTTATTCCTCAGCCTGCCTTTTTGTAGATACGGGCATAGAGATATTTTTTTTCTTATTTCATTTCTCATTTCTTCATGCGACTATAACGGGTTTTATAAACGTATATAGAGGTAAGAGATATACGTTTGTGTTTTTGGACTCGGCTTATCTGTCAGTCCTTACTAATCAGATAAGCTGATAACACTTGGTCGGCGTCGCTATCATTCTAAAAACCATATTTTTCTATACAAAATGTTTTTTTATGTGCAATAAGTTTTTGTGCAACGGTTTATTGACCATATTTTAGTGATTTTGGTGTGTTGGGATAAGCAAAATGGGATTTGATCTCCCCCGATTGCAAAAGTGTTGTTGTTGTTTGCCTTTAAAAGTTGGATGTCTGGTTATTGGATATGTTTGCTTGGTAAGATTTTTAGGTCAAACTTATATGTATTTTACAAATTTAAAACAACAAGCCCGCTAAGTTTCTTTCGTCGAATCTTTAGTGGTTGCGTTCCGATCCCCTATCCGTCGTATCCTTTACGTCGTAGAGTACGCTAAGGTTCAATTTGATGTAATCTGTATTACAGTATTATATAGATTATAATCTTAAATTAACCTTGGAGTATTTTGTTTGTGTTTATTAATAATATGTACCTAAGTGTATCCTTAGTCAAATATTTTTACTGTTTCCTATTTTATTTTTATTTTAAACTAGCTGTCCCGGTGAACTTCGTTCCAACCGTTCTGTTTTTATGGGGAAATTTAAAAAAGGATTTTTTTCCCATTTTCCCTGCAATTTTCCCGAATTATCTCATCATAAAAACCTTCATCTAACAATAACTAACACAACAAAAAATAATTATCCAAATCGGTTCAGTCGTTCGGAAGTTATGCGCTTACCAACACATTTAGTAATTCATTTTTATATTATAGATTACTGCAATTTTAACTTCTCTAAACCACAGAAATAATTAGTGAAAAAGCTTATTCTTTGATGATGTTTCTTATTCAATAATGGGAGAATTTTCTGGCACGTGACTATTCTTAATTCATTTTTTTACTTATTGTAATTCTGTTTGGTTTCACGACATGGGAAATTTCGGATTTTAACTTTTTGAAGAGTAGGTCTTAATTCGAAAACCTAAATTTGTTGTATTAAAATCGGTCAGGTGTAAAAACTTTTATGTGTAACTGATATTAAAAATAATAACACAAACCTGTGTTTTCTATGAAAAAGGCTCGTTCAGATAAACTCAAAACTGACTCGACGATGCAACGCCCAAATCATTAATAGTCAATAGGACTGATTGAGAGAATATTTATTTTATTTTTAAGTCAAATTAAAGAAGAGTTTTCTTTGCAAAGTGAATGTGACTTTACACTGTGACTTAGACCAGAGGTGGGCAAATTCTTTTGATCGCGGGCCAGTAAATTAAAAAAAATCTAGTGGCGGGCCAGTACATTCTAATTAATCTTGAGGCAGGCCGGTTTATTAAAACACCTAAAAATAGCAGCAAATAATAAAACGTTGTATAAAGATAACAGTGTATAAAGAGGCATTTTTTTTATTTTACAATCCTTTCTTGAAATGAAATCTATTTATGAAGTCATAACATATGAAATACGCAATACATATGTTCCAATTTCAATAGTCTTTTAACATTTCGACCATTAATTTTCTAAGAAGGTTCATATTTTTTCTAAAAAAACCCTCGGCGGGCCGGATTAAAACCTCTCAAGGACCGGATCCGGCCCGCGGGCCGTAATTTGCCCACCCCTGACTTAGACTAAGTTAGTAAACAACTGTTTTGACTCTTGTAACTTGCCTGGCACCACCATATCCGTACTTGATCCTCGCCATAGTCTGTTTCCGGTCTCGAGGATGGTGTAGTTGGCAAATTTACCCAAGCAAGAGACTTAACTCTTTCGACTTCAGGTTGTCAATGCACCATAACTTTATTGTAAATAAAGGACATGTATTTTAAAAAACTTTATACAAAAAAACCCCATTTGAAGTCGTTGATTCAAATGTTAGGTTGTCATTTAAATACCGGTTTAACTGTATTTCATAATTTTAAAAGCCAAAAACGGACTATCCGTTTGACACATCACAGTAGGGATGGGAGTGTCATTATCAGGGTATGACAAATAATAGCTTATCGATAGTTTTATTACAACGAAAATATGAATGTTTATATATGTATACAATATATTTAAACGTCAAACCGGCCATCACAGCGTGCCGCTACTATAGTGTATTCTACTAGCTGTTGCATCCGGCGTTGCCCGCGTCGTTAACGGTCCCACAGGAACATTTTTTCGGTAGAAAAACTATTTGTAATCCAAGTTATCCTCTATATGTGTGCCAAATTTCATGAAAATTGTTTTTGCGTGAAGCAGTAACAAAGAAACATACAAACTTTCCCATTTATAATATTACTAGCAGCCTGCCCCGGCTTCGCACGGGTATGAAATATGCATAGAAATCTTCCTCTTAAATCACTTTATCTATTAAAAAACCGCATATAAATCCGTTGCGTAGTTTTAAAGATTTAATCATACAAAAGGAAATAGGTACAGAGAAAGCAACTTTATTTTATACTAGGTACTAGCTGCTCGCCCTTGCTTCGCTTCGGTTATTAATGCAGTAAGAGCACATGTCTTTGCTACGCTACAACGATAATTAACTTTTTGATAACTCATTAATAGTTGTTAATTTTTTTCTGATAGTGTTAAAGGCAATTTTGATCTAAATTACACGCGTAACGTATTTAAAAGATTTATTTGATTAAATGTGAATACTGTATTGTTAAAATATGTTCTAAAGTAACCCTTCATTTTACTGTTTTAAGTAAACGCAAAAAACGGTTATTGTGGGCTTTTCTTTAAAGATAGACATATACCACCGCTTACTTTTTTGAGATCTATCGAAGAAGAAAAATCCCACCATACATTGTTTTGTTAAAACTCAAAAGGTTTTGGCAGTGTTTTCGAGGAAAGCTCCCGATCGGCTTATTTTTTGCTGACATATTGAACTAATATCGTTGCAATATCGTTGGTTTGTACAAAACATAAACTTACTATACACTATAATCTTTCTCAAGAATTGTTCTATCTATTGTTGAAAACCGAATGTAAATCCGGTCAGTACTTTTCGAGTAAATCGCAAACAGACAGACAGACGCGGCGGGGGACTTTGTTTTATAATATATACTAGCTGCCTGCCCTCGCTTCGCTCCGGTTATTCAAGAATAAAAATCCTACTAATATTATAACTGCGAAAGTTTGTGAGTAGGTATGTCTGGATGTCAGTATGGATGTTTGTTACTCTTTTATGCAAAAACTACTGAACCGATGAAATTTAGTACGTAGGTAGCTGAAAACCCAGAATAACATATAGGCTACTTTTCATCCCGGAATTCCCGGGATGAAAAGTAAATCACGATTTCGAGTAAATCACGAACAGACAGACACGCGGCGGGGGACTTTGTTTCATAATATATATTGATATTGATGTAGTGAAGTAAGATACATAGGCCCAAAGTTTAAAAAATTAAAAGCCGATTTGTTGGTACTCGTATGTTAGATAAATAAACCCAACATCTTGGCATATAAAATTGTTTAATACGGCCTTAAGAAGCGTAATGTGTTAATTTTGTCTTGTCTTATATTTCCAGGTATATTCATCGTTATCGATTGCTGCTACCAGTGTATCAATATACAAAATAGTGATGTTTGTTAACGAGCACATAGACAAACCTGATGAGGAACACACCACGGAAGAGCTTAAGAGTGTGGCACTAAGCCTCTATATCACACACGCCTATTTATTGTTAGCGTTTTTATATTATTTCATCATAAGTTTATTGCTTGTCCTGGGAGTCCACTTAGTAAGTCATTAGTATTTAGATATTAAATAATTCGACTCAAATGTATTACAGGACATGTCATCTTTAAGCCTGTTGCCTCTGTGGTGTAGCGTTGCGGTGTAGAACTTGACTCAGTGAAGTCCTGGGTTTAATCCCCAGGCCAGGTAAAAATAAAAACCGTTCTAACAAAAACACCATTGCACGGAATTGGATATGAACCGGGTTGGCAATAGGCATGCTTGGACATGCTAGGAGTTGGTATCTACGGCTAGTTGTGGCTACCTTTGCCTACCTCTTCAGGGATATGGTCGTGAGGCTACTTTTTTTCATCTTTGAGAAACGTCAATCCAAGGGAACAAACTTTCAATGTTTATACAACCATTACAAATGTAGCTTCACTATATTATAAATGCGAAAGTCGGTGTGTCTGTCTGTTACGCTTTCACGGCTGAATCGTTGACCAAATTTGATTAAACTAAATATCCATGGCCAAAGACCCAGTTCACACATTGGCTACTTTTGTCAAAAATATAATTAAAAATGGCTTGTGAAAGGTTGCATCAAAATCGTTACAATTCCATGCTCAGGAAGTCGCGGGTAAACAGCTAGTCTTAAAACAGACAGACGATGATCTATCTGTTGAGCTACTCTTTCTAATCACATGTAGATTTGTGACCGACTTTTGAAAAAGGGTGGAGGTTATGTGTTTGACGATTTCATGATCTTTTCTGAACCAAATTTAAGCAATTCTTTGTATTTGAACGATCGGATTTGCGAGGTGACCCTTTTGGCGCCAATTCTAGATCTTGCATGGCGAATTCGTAAATTCGTAATTCACGCATAGATTTCTAACTGAGTCAAAAAAGGGAGGAGGTTATGTATTCGACGATTTCTGTGTCATTTCTGAACCGATTTGAAACGATCTTTTGTATTTAAAAGAGCGTGTTTCCGAATATGTCCTGTTGGCACCAACTCTGTATCTGATGACATATACCCAGGGAAATCAAGCAAAATACTATTTTTATGAACTCGAAGCAAAAAACCGTAGCAGTTTTAGTTTTAGTAAACTCTTTTAAGATTACGTAGATAGTAATGCCGTCGTAAAGTTTGTCATCGTAAATTAAATCTACATTTATGGTTTAAGTTATCTTTCATCTTAATATATGTGCTTATCTTTCACATAGTATCTAATTACGTATCTTATTTTCAGAACAAAATAGGCTTTATGAGATACTATTTCAGAACGGGACTATTCCTTTTCTGCTTGGCCCTAGCCTCTGTGGTTGTGTCCACTGTGTTTTTACATTTTGTTGCAACAATTGCACTTTTACAATGGTGTTGTAAGTATCCTTTTCTTCATTTTTACAAAAAAAATTCATGTTATAACGTAAATGAGATTATCAGGAAAGCCATGTGCTGCCTTTTTACCTTATCAGGAAAAAGAAAAATTGATAAGATAGCAAATAGGCAGGCGGGTCTCCTGATAGTAAGAGAACCGCGGAGGTTTCCTGTAGACACCATTGATGTCAATGTTGCCATAAGTACTGTAATTGCCGTATCATACGGAAATCATCATCGTCATCATCAGCCGGAGCACGTCCACTGCTGGACATTGGCTTCCCCCAAAGAGTGCCACAAGTCACGGTCACCAACCGCTTGTAACCAGCGACACCCCGCGACTTTGACCAGGTCATCAGTCCACAGGGCTGTAGGTCGTACAACACTACTTCCTCCGGTGCGGGGCCGCTACTCGAGAACCTTTCTTCCCCAGCGGTTGTCGGTTCTGCGAGCAATGTGGCCTGCATACAGAAAACCAACCTTTAAGTTGCACAACTTACAGCATAAAGCCTATCGATAACAACCGTACCTACACTGAAATACATTTTTTTTTATAGAATACGGCTTTTTTCCCACTTGTGTACGAAAACTCCAAATGCAGCAACACTGGACACCGTACATGTAAATAACTCGCCGCTATTTTATGGTCAAGATCTTACACTACGTGTGCAACTCTACCTGTTTCTTTATTATAGAGTACGGAACATGACAATAGCGAGCAATGATGTTACACAGTTGGCAACAGAATAAACTGAAATTTAATATACGCATTTTCACTGACAAACTAGTGCTATGGTATCATTGTACTGATATTATTATGATGGATATAAATATAGGAAACAAAATACTATCGTGTTTGGGCTTTTTTGACACGTCCTGATGGGTACTTCAACTTACAATACATATCTGTGTTATAATTTAATATTTTTATTTATATTTAAATTAATAATTTACACATAAAAGCTTGTTACAAGAATGTAAGTTTTAGTAAAAACTTATTTACTTAACTGGATTTTCGTGAAAAAGGCTTGACATCTTGTGGATTTTTTTTGTCGAATCGCCTTCTTAAATTATTTTTTTGCGAGTGACTCGTATACATAGTTCCATTAGATTGACCGCTGACGAACTACTAATAAATAAAAAAAATGAATCAGTAGGTATAAGATAAAATTGAGCACTGTCTAAAAATGCGATTAATATCAAAATTTAGTTTATATTAAGTTTACGTAGTTATTGTTGTATGACATACGTTTTGTAATTCAAACTTTATTTTCAATATAACAGTTCATTTAAAAATATGAATTGAAATATTTTCAAAAGCGGAGCTTAGCATGACAATGACCAATTTTGTATTTGGCGTAGCGGTGAAAATGTTAAAATGTCAATAACAAGGAATATAAATACTCTTTAACAAGAGTGTCAATAAGCAGGCAGCCCATTCTCTCTTAATGTGTCCGTTTTTTCTATAAAAAATACAATAATATGATTCTACTGAACAGAATTGTTTTCACATGAAAAGAACTTACTTTAAATAGGTACCTATTTTAAATAATTTGTTACAGTAATAATATTTTACTGCCTCATCGTTGTACGCAGCACTTATTTGGAAATGGAAGATCAGAGAAAGCCTCCAGTTTATGAAATGCAGAACCTTTATAATCCATTAAGACCACCTACTAATATGTATTACTAGATTTTTTACAATTAAAATCAATATAACATATTAAAAATGTAAGTTGTTTTATATTACAGTAACCACGTCCTTTCAAATATTCAAGTTAAAATGTTCTTATAGCACATGCAAATTTAGCCATAAGTGGTCACACTTTTATCTTGTCAATGCTATATTTACTGCCTCGTTGGTCGAGGGATAAGCGTACCTATCATTGGTTCGATTCGATCCCAACGGGACAGACATTTGTGTGATTAACAAGATGTCTACATTTCTGGACTGCGTATTCATTGAGTTGTTATCAGATAAAAATAAACAATTTACTTGCAGAAAAGTAACATTATTTTTCCTTAGTATATCCACCTAATTAATGTCATCTTATCTATACATCTTTGTCTTTGCATTTTTGCAAATAAGTAAATGAAATTGGAGTGTTTGTTAGAACATTCAAATAACCGATTTTAATACACAGATAATAATAATATAAGTAGATATGTAGGTGGTTAAACTTAAACCAATTTTTTCTTGCTACCATATTTGCCTGTTTGTCAGGTTGTTCCGACTAATTTATGAAACAGCTGGACCGACATTGACGGGACTTTCACTGGCATTGTAGCAGATGTAAGAAGGACTAACTTGTATTACTTTTATTTAAGAAACTTTCCAGGAAACTTTCCAGACGAAGACGCATCCATTTGTGGTTATTGTATGTGTAAGTATATAAATTACGCGTCATGTTGTTTGTCCGCGATGAACTGCTAAACTACTTAACCTATTTTAGTCAAATTTTCTCATCATGTCAGTTTGACCTAACTTAAAAGACAGGATAACCGACTCTCCATTTATCGCGGGGGAAGTCGTAGGTAATAATAATCAACAGTAAAATATATATATTGGTTGCCGAGGAGTTTGTTTCGCCGCTTCTTCTAGATAGGTCTAGGTTTGGAGACTGCGGAAATCCAAGATATTGTTAGGCTTGCATTCCACTGTCAAAGATCTTTGTCCAATTTCTATGTCCAACTTTTGATCGAATTTGTTTGACAAACGCCCATTTACTCATTAAACTTCTTTGTCCAAGATTTCTTCTTATTTTGCAGCCATTTGACCAGTGCTGCCGTTTTGGCATTTTTAGTGCTAAATTTGTTGTTTTTAAAGCTAGTTAGCAATAAATCATTACATTGGGTATGTTACATTTTTTGGCAATATGTTACTTTATGTGTAATGTAAACAGATAATCACGTTACTATTTTCGAAAGAAAAAATTGTTTAGTACGCTAACTCGACCATAATATGAAATTATTTTATTATAGTAGCTCTTTTCGCAGCTCTCTGCTTACCAAACCTTTGAATGGCTAAGCATATAAGAGATATGCTCAACCAACATCTACAATAGGTAGCGGGAACAATAGCAATAGCGACACCATAAATTACAGTAGTAATCTCCAGAATATTAGCAATGTTGTTGATTGGGAGATTTGATAATATTTTTTAAATGGCAATTTAACGTTTTTTTTTTAGTTTTTACCATAGACATTAGTATTTACAATTAGTCAAGTCACCCGATTAAACGAAATTGTATGTGTGTATGTGTGTATTGTGTGCTTGTGTAGCGTCTGTGAATAAGCGCGCGGCGTGACGTCATATCAAGTCGCACTATGAAAAGCCTGCCCGTCTCTTTTCTTGCGCGGTCAAGCTTATGAGTGTGAAAGGGACAGTTATTGTTTTGCTTTTGCTACGCTTTAATATACAGCGTGACCTAACTAAGATCAGTTTTTGAAAACGGGCCTTGTCGAGTGGCACATTAAATGAAAATGTTTTTTTTTGCATGAAATCGCATAAGTGTGAGTACTGTGAACGTGCCTGCTTTAGTTAACCAACCTGTAAATGAAGTCATCCAAGATCTTTGATGAAAGGCACATTGCTACCATTACGCCTTTTTCGAATGACTATTATGTATGGTGCTAACATCTCGGTTTTTACAACTTTACCGAGCTTTGTGTTTGAGCAGTTTTCAGCCCGATATATGGTATTATTTAGATGGATTGGACTGTTCCCAACAACGTTAGCAACAAGGTCTTTCTCACGCGAGACCAAACATCGACTTGATGTTGCATTTTGGTCACTGGAAGGATTTGATGGAGGATTAGTGGCTCGTCACCAAGCGTTAGGCGCTGGGCGCAAGAGAGATCTTCGTCGCCGAGACCAGCGGCGACGGTGTAGTGTAGTGTCCTGAAAGTTTGTTTGTTGGATTGGGAGAGTGCTTGCGTTTGAGGCTGTTAATGAATCTGGGGGATCCGATAAAACGTGACGGGATTTTCTTAGTTTGGTGGGCACGTTGTTGTGTAGTCACAAGCGGGTGCAGACACTGGGTTCGAGTGGACAGCTGTTATTTCAAAGTAACGTTCCGATAGCTCTTTGAAATGTTGCGCTATTGTATGGGTACCTAAGTCTAGATCGCGATGTAGGTCCTCGTTGCGTATGTACTACGGGCTACCGGTGGCAGTACGCATGAACATATTCTATATTACTTTTAACTAAATAAGATGGGTCGGGAAAAGTTTTCTTAATGATTTTTTGCATGAACCATCTGCCATTGGTCAAGTTTAAATATTATTTTTAAATGTGCGAAGACAGAAAACAAAAGTTCCTGCGGCTCTCCTAAAAATAAGACACAACCTTGGTTAATAGGCATCCTAGAAGTGACCTGACCTGCAGCATCATCCAGGCCACAGGCCTAATTTTGCAAGTCTGCGGCCACCCACTGCCGTAACTTGGCACAATATTCTACCACCAGTGGTCTTGATGGCAATAATCCATGTAACCTACACTCGCCTCTAGTCTTTGCTCGTCAAAAAATTGAATCAAGATAATATCACCCCATTTAATAAAATTGGTCTTAAATAATTAGGCGCAGTAAATCTGGAACAACCGTTCAACTATTTCATTGGGTACCACATCGCGATTTGATCATCCATTTTTCTAAAGATAGCTAAACATGATTTCGAAATGGTCCCACATGTTTTTTTACCACCCTACAACTAGTTTTGGAATTACAGTTAATAATGCATTAATTTTTCACTTGTTTTGAAGTTTAAAGAAAATCATGTACTTCTTATTTAATATTATGATAAAATAGCAGTTTCAGCACTAGTAGTACCTATTTAATTTAAAGTTCTTCATTGACGGGAGATTTTCTGAGAATCTTGAGTTGCCAATAATTAACAAAGTCCAAATGAAAGGTTCAGTTGATTTCAGTTGATTAAAGAAGGTCAGTTATATTTGAAAATTGACATCGTCCTTGTTACAAGTGTAATCTCTTTTAGCAATATTATAGCTTCTTGAATGAAATGAGTCGATATTAAAACAGTAGAACTGTTGCCATTCTATATTCATTTGCTGAATGATAATAACACTCGTATATTTTAATGCAAATGTCTATTAATTTTATATTTCTAACATAAGCTTAAGAGTTAACATTTTCTAACACTGCTCCATGAGCATATGCTATGACATACATTGCCATAATTGAACAAACGAGAAGACATAGGTATCCCATGTCAAAATGTTATAGTTGTCACTGTCATTTGTCAAATGTCAAACTAAAATTTAAAAATGTTGCTCTGCTGCCTATTGAACATTGATGCTGTTTGGTTCTTGATTGATTGAAACCTTGTGTTTTCTATTTTCTGTGTGCATTCAAATACATTATTAAGTTACAGTTAAGTGTAAATTCAGTTAAGTTGAAATGTAAATAACTCACAAAATCAAAATGTCGAAAAAGAGTCAACAGAGTGTTAATGTCACTGCACAAAACCAAGTGAGTTGTCAATTTTATGTTTTTATCACGTTTAGCACCAAAAAACTTGGGTTTTTAACTACAATTTTATGTTTACATTTAGCTGATACAATGGATAAACGAAGCTGGAATGTCAGAGGGCGGCAAGAAGGTGAACTTATTACGGAAAATTCAAGAGGTTCTGGTCCATTCTCTTCCTCAAATGATACCAACATATATGGAAAATATCCTAAGCTTTGTGAGTGATAAGACTCCAGACGTTAAAAAGCAGGTCGTAGCTTTCATTGAGGAATTAAGGTAAATTTAACCGGTCTGTGTTAAACATTTTAAAAATAATTTAAAGTATGTGGTTACCTACGGATTAATTTAGGGCTATATTACCTTGTACCTTTTATGCTTCTTTAAAAAGCAGGTTGCACTGTACTACCACACCTTTATTTATTTAACATAGCTATTTTAGAAAAGATTCAGTTTGAAAACAGTTATAACTGGAAATCCATAATCTGACAAAATGTATATTTAACTTAATTCAAATGACTGAAATTTTATTTTATATTAACATAATCTTACCTTACTTAGTAAAGTCTTCTTTGGATAGATTCAAATAGGTTAAGAAAACATGGGTCAGTGTGTTTTCAACTTTATTGTCTGGTTATTTTTACAACTAGAAGAAACTAAAATAATAATTATTATTATGTCTTATTGAAGAATGACAATAACTACAGGCATATAATAAAAATAGAAAATATTTTATTAAATTGATATCATAACTTACAATATAGGTTTTAGGAAAAGGTTTGTCTTGGTTATTTCGGTTTGGAATGTAACTTAAAACCACATTGTTTAAAAACATGGTACTAATATGTTTCCTTTGAAAGTTAGAATTTCTATGCATATGTTTTATAATGATAAAATTTATATTTTTTTGCATAGGCAAACTATTTAACATCTACTACAGTATAATAATAATCATTAAGGTTTTGTAGATGTCTGAAGCGATTTCTCTCAATGTTAGATTTAATCCATTCTTTGTGTGTACAAAAGACACTACATGTTTTATATAAATTTTTGGTATTGAATAATTTTGTATTACATATTATAGTGTTTCTGTAGGATACACAATCTATGTCAATTAGGTAAATTTTACATATCCTTAAATTTTAAAATGTAGAAATTGGCTGTTTTTACAACATAGCGCTTGCTATGTTAAAAAAAAGAAATAAAACAGATAGAGACTTATGTCCACCCAAGAATGAATAGTCTTTAAGTAACAAAGTACTGTTCATAAAGTTTATCTTTGTGTTTAAGTTATTTTGTGAAATATTGATTATTTAATAGTAAAATATTTGTTCTTATTTTAGCAAAACTTATCCAAATTATTTGCCAAAAACCATCAACCACCTGCAGTTATTAGTGATAGACACTGTCATAGCAGTCCAAAAGAGAGCAATACAAGCTGCCAGTATTGTATACAGAAATACATTGTTATGGATTTGCAATACCGATGCAGATTCAAAGGATATACATTATGTATGGGATCATTTGACAAAATTAAAGGTAATCTATATTTTTATACAAGAACATTATGAAGATACTCATATAATCTATTAGTGTAGGGCTGTGACAATGTCAGCATCAGCATTAGCTTAAAAAATAAAACATTTATTTCACATAGACTATAGAAAAGGCATTTGTGATGGTTCTATATTATACTAAATCTATCACTGAATCAGAATGAGGCCACAACCATAATCTAGTAACTTAGATCAAAATATTTATTCCACTAAATGGTCAAATAAATTACTTACTACTGCCTTATAACATCAGTGCTCACCACTGCCTTGTTCTTGTTTAGAAAATAATTTACGCCATTTGTTAAATAAGATGTTTAAAAGTGTATTCCTTACTGTCAAACACTGTTCGCTATGTTCTTAGATTTTTGATATTGATTTAACTTATACCTGTAGAATTGTCCATGTTCCCAATGTTAAACAATAAATAAATAAATATCCCTGGACAAGTTACACAGATTGAATCTAACCCCAAAGTAAGCAAAATATGCTTCTGTAATGGGTGTTAGTCAATGATACTAATACATAGAAATACCTTCTCCCAAACTTGCAATTTTGATATTAATGTAAGAATCTCACAATTTATCATATTTGTTAGTATTTGGAACCAGTTACATAGATGTTATATAGTTGATCGCAGTCCATTTATATGCGCAAGTATCTAAAAATGAAAAATATCTTAGTTAAAATTAACAAATGATTTGATTTGGTTACAGCTGCTCATTCTTAATATGATAGATAGTGAAAATGAAGGCATACGCACACATTCTATAAAATTTCTTGAAGAAGTTGTTATGATGCAAAGCTCAGGTGATGACACCTATAACGACTTTTCTCTTGAAGACCTGCCAACACATTTGCCATTTTTGAAGAGACGAGCATTAGAAGAAGAAGCTGAGTAAGTATTTTAAGATAACGTAATAAAGTCAAACAAGGAGCTAATATCCCCCCTACTCCTGCCATCTATCGATGAACAGTAGAAATTTTAATGACTTTATGATCACGATTGTCTCTTTAGTTCAGCAACTCGCATTTAGGTGGCATTGGTTTTATCGTCATTACTGGGCTGTATTCCCCTTTTTGACCTCAATCTGGTGACTCATGCCTGCTTAAGCATAGCTTTACCGCGGCAGTACAGAGCGCCACACGTCTTTTTTTTTAGCTATTGCATAGCTTCTTTCGCGAGCCTTAGCGTGGAGACCTAATCCAGAAATTTTGTTACGAAAATAACCTAACACCCTCCACTCCGACCAGGACAGTTGTGAAACTTTTTGTTTTGCCATCTATTGACGACTAGCAGAACTTTTAATGACTTTTTGATCACGCTTGTCTCCTTAGATTAGCAACTCGCCCGTCTTTTTTTATGATGTTGGAAGGCAAACAAGCTGATACGGATTTCCTGATGAATGGTGATAATGGTGCGCTGCCAACTTGAGACTGCGATGTGAGGCCTCGTGCAAAAGTAAGTTTATCGGCTACCTTACCCTCCGAACCCGAACACGTCATGACATTATCACGGTAATATTATCTGTACAGTATTCCAACTTTATATAAACGGACAACGAGCGAGTTATACCCACGCGTTCGGATCAGGACATGCACGCGGCATGCTACAGTCGCTAGTGTACCGCAGTGACGAACGGACGGTGTGCTGGTTTTTAATCAGTAACTGCGCAAATTTTTACACGAAATAAGTACAAGTAGCTATTTAACGTGACAAGTAGAATATTTTGTGTTTTATATTCGAATGCGGATTTTTTCTACACTCAAATATAATAATAAAGCATTTCGTACATCTCAGTCAAAGCGCAAATATTTTTCGGTCGCAAATTTATGAGACCGGTTTGTTATAAAGTCACATACAAAATCATAGTTTTTTAATTAAATCTCTCAATCCAAAAAAACAACGCATTTTTATTGAACACTTTCTATTTAATTCACAAAGTATTTATTTAATCATACATATTAATATTATAAATTGTTACTAAGTATCTGTTCTAATAAATAAAAAGTAATAAATTTACAATCTCAAAACTATATAGAAACTCAAAGTAGGCAGATGACAGACAGCCCTATCTCATGCTTACGCACCACGTGGCTGTAGGTTCTTATTTCAAGGACAAGGCCGAGTTACAATACTGTATAGATAATGTTACCGTGACGTTATGGCGGCAAGAATAGGTAAGGCGATGGTACCAATCCGGGTGTGTCGCTGCGAATCTCCAACACCTAGTCAGTTATCACGGTGTTAGTGACGGTAAGCCTATGCTCACCCTTTATAAGCTGCCTGGCAGGAAGGCAGATGATCTATTCTGCAAAGGAGCCTGACTAACACAGGGAAAATATAAGTGAAGTAGTTGTGGTAGCGGTTCAGTTATTGGACTTGACTGCATGAGGTCCCGGGTTCCAATCCCGGGTCGGGCAACAAAAAGAAAATTGGGTTTTTCCAAGGTTTTTCAGCCAAGCAGATATATTATGTCTGTATTGAAATTATAATGATTACCTTATTGGCCGAGTGGCTAGCATACACGCCTAATTTAAACTACCGAATAAGAGCTTAGGTTCGATTCTCAGGCATTTGTGTGATGGACATTTAAATAGATGTCTGCATTTCCAGGTATGGGTGTTTATTAAATTTATTCTGGAATCTATATAAGTATTTCTATGTACCCATAACATAAACAATATAATAAATCTCGAGCTTATGCTCTTAAAAGAATCTGAATAGAAGGTTAGGAAAAACTATTTTTTAGGTTCAATATTAAGTTTAATGTTATGGTTAATTTAATTTAATAATGGTTGCCCTTGTAGTAGAGATAGGCAGAGGTCCAACCTCGCAAATATAAGCTTAAAGATACTATAAAAAAAGGGTAATGGAGGGTAAATACACAGATGAATTTTCTAAATTGTGAGAAATGCGTTTTTTCTTATCAGATCAACAAATGACAAATACACAGTAGAAAAATCTTAAAGAACAAATAACTGTTTTCATTTTATTCTCCCATATGGTAATGAAAATGAATAATACTTTTTTCCCAGGCATATATTTGAATTACTCCTGAAATTCCACAATTCACAACATATTTCAAGTGTCAACTTGATGGCCTGTATGACAACACTATGCTTATTAGCAAAACATCGGGTTAAATATTTACCTAGAGTGGTGAAGGCTCTAGGCGATCTACATACTACACTGCCTCCCACACTGTCCCAGTCACAAGTAAATTCTGTGAGAAAGCATTTGAAAATGCAGCTGTTAATCCTTGTAAAGAATCCAACTTGTAGCGATATGCTACCCCAACTCACACAATTACTTTTAGACATTGGAATGACCCCACAAGAAATAAACAAAGCTCTACCCAAAGATAAAAGAAATAAACGACTTGGTGAAATAAAGAATGGTGACACACCAGCAAAGAGATTCAGAGTTGACTCACCACAAAGCAACAGTCAAGGCAGCGACAGTAATAGCAATAGCAGAAGTGAATTTAATTTATTTGATGATGATAGCAGCCAAGGTACTAAAACAACAACTACAGAAGATTCTATTTTTGATGGTCTTAATAAAGTAGAAAATGTAGTTAACCTTGTCATGAGTACTTTACTTAATCATTTACCAAATAATATGCCTGAAGATTTTCTAACTTTTTATAAACCAATACCAAATGCTGGGAGTGTTGTACAAAAACGTAACATAGCTAAACTACTGTATTATTTAATCAAAGACGAAATTGTGTTGCCTACGCCTTCATTGCCCATTTCAACTGAGAAGGTAACCAATATTCCATTACTAAGAGATGATGAAGAAAAAAATACACTAAAAAACGCAGTTGCTAAGTTGCAAGAGTCTGCAAAGGCTGAAAGACAAATTGAAAATGCTGTATCCAAATTAATGGAAGAAACAAGACAGGAACATTTGAAAGAAGAGGAAAGAAAAGCAAAGGAGAAAGAGAAAGTAATACCACCACCTACACCTACAATACCAAAGTTAAAGCAGAAAGTAAAACTTTTGAAACTACAAGAAATAACAAGACCAATACCTAAAGAAATCAAAGAAAAGCTAATGTTGCAAGCCATTGGACGGATTCTCAGAGCAGAAAAAGAATGCATTATAGGTGGAGCTACACAGATCCGTTCAAAATTTATTACTATATTTGCTTCTAGTTACACACCAGAAATTCGAGAGTTGGTACTTAATTATATTCTGGAAGATCCATTAGGTAGACTAGATTTAGCATTGTCATGGTTATATGAAGAATATGCAATTATGCAAGGGTTCAATCGACTTCCAGTTACATTACAACCTAAATTGCATGAGAAACATGATCAAAATTACAATCAATTGCTCTGTGCAATGATAACACAGATTTGCGAGAACGGAGACCCGTTGTTTGAGGGAAATAAAGATGTTTTACTGAGGAGAATTTATACAGAAGCACCTGTTGTCACTGACGAGGCTATAGATTATTTGAAGCATTTGGTAACTGAAGATAAATCAGCGTCTTTAGCTTTGGAGTTACTTGAGGAACTGTGTATTATGAGACCTCCACGTGCCCACAAATATGTTGCATCTTTGGTTTGTCATGTTTGTAAGTATAAAATTTATTTCCATTTAACATTATTTAGTTATCCTAATGGAACCCATTGAGATGTTATGATAAAAAATAACCTAAGTTAAAATTCATTAAATTCTATCTTTTATTATTTTTTATTATAATATACTTATATTATTATAATATACATGAGACCTAAAATTCTAAAAAATTACAAAAAATATTTTTTGGTTCTTGCTACTCTTCTTTAATCATCCCCTATCTTTTTTTGGAAATATATGTAACGTGAAGACACTCCATTTTTGTGGTCTTATTATATTGATTAATTTCATATTGAACCAGGTTCTTTGCACTTTATCTCAATTCTATATTTTCCGTATACCTCGTAACATCTGATTAAAAACATTATGAAGAGTTTACGTTGTTTTTTTATTTTTCACAAAAGTAAATAGTTAAACATATTATCAACTTTTAATCTGGGTTTTAAGTTGTAGTAGTTTGTTCTAATACTTTTTCAAATTGTTATTTTTAATGTTTCAGTAAATGAAAACGAAGAAATCCGTAACACAGTTCTAACTTCTTCAATTAAAATATATAAGCGAGGCACAGATGCAGTTAGAAAAGTGATAGAAAAACATGCTTTGTTGTACCTTGGATTTATTTCATTGTCCACACCACCGCAGGAACTGTTCAGCATGAGACACTTCAATAGACCTTGGACTGACGAACTGTATAAATTATGTTTAAATTTGGTGGTTGCATTGTTCCCAGAAAATGAGGGTAAGTTGTAGAAAATAAGAATGATTGTTTAATTAATATACATATAAACATTCCTATTCAATAACTTTATCTATAAAAAACCCCGCTTCAAAGTCCGTTGCGAAGTTTTAATGATTTAAGCATACACAGGGACATAGGGAGAGAGGAAGCGACTTCGTTTTATACTATGTAGTGATTGAGGAATAAGAATAATTTTCGTTTAATAAGTTTGTTTTTTGTAAACAAACAATGATGAAATCTGCCTCATTTACAACAATTTAATATCTGAAGAACTACACTGGTGTTGGTCTGTGATGGCCGGTTTGAAGTTTGTATTACCTAGGTGATCATATATACATATTTTTACTTATGTATTTGCCTCTGTGGTCTAGTAGTCCGGCATTGGACTTGACTCTTTAAGGTCCCAGGTTCATTCCCCAGGCTGGGCAACAAAAATAATTAAAAAATGTATATTTTCAATTTTCTAATAAAATTAATGTTACCCAGTATGTGCCCGGTTGGCGGTAGGCTTGCCACCTATCACATTCTGGGACATAGTGTCTTCGGCTAGTCGTGAGTGACATGGTTGTATCTCTGCCTATATCTGGGATACTGGGCGTGAAGATACTTACTTACAAAACTTTTAAATTCTACTCGCCTTTAGATTTATTTTTCTTATATAAACCGACCGTTGTAGTGTGTCGCCAGTTTAGCATCTTTGTATACTTCACCGACCAAAGAAATAAGATCTAAATGGGGGCTTAAGACTTAAGTTATGTCGAAAACGATCTTATGAAAGTGAAATACTTTTTCCCTGACAGATTTGATCCTAGAGGTGGGTCGGGTGTACGGCGTGGCGGGAGCGGGGGCGAAGCGCGTGATGTTGCGGGTGCTGGAGACGCCGCTGCGGCAGGTCGTGACGCTTCCGCTGCGGCCGGCGCTGAAGACGCTGCTGGCCAGCTGCCCGCGGGGGGCGGACACACTGCTCACCAGGATACTGCAGCTGGTGGCAGAGCGAGGTCAGATATACTCTACACGTTTCCTACTAGCTGCTGGCCACGAACTCGCTTGCTTACAAAGCAATTTAGCTCTTTCAAAAGAACCCACAAGAAAGAATTAAAAGTGGCCTATGCCACTGTCAAAGTTCTAACAATATTTTAGAATGAAAGTTTCAACTTCATTTCATTTCTTCTTTTTCTTTATGACCATGATTCTGTCTTATTTGCCGATGATACTACCCTTCTCATCACGTGTAAGAATAGAAGTGATTTAGTTAATGAAACAACTGTAACTTTAAATAAAGTGGCAGAATGGTTACATGGCCATAATCTTAAAATAAATCTCACAAAAACGAAATTAGTCGAATTTCGGACACACTATTGAGAAACTAAAAAATTACATATATTTTTAAATAATACTTCTAAAAAGAATGAAGATTTTATTTTAGTTGTTAAAATTGATAAATATTGCACATATTGACTTTCTATGCAATAAAATTGATAGGTTTGTATATGTATTGAGAAAAATAAGAGAAGTAGCAGGCTTGGATGCGTCTCTCTTAGCTTATCATGGGTATGTTTTTTTCGGTTTTGCAATAGGTATTTCTATTTGGGGAAATTATGTAGATTTAATTGGAGTACAAAAGAAGTGTATTTGCGCCACATGTAGTGTTAACCAATTGCATTCTTGGTGGTTTGCATTTAAGTCGCTTAAAATTTTACCTTTACCTTGTTTGTATATCTTGGCTGTATGTGTATTTGTAAAAAAACATTATCATTTGTGTAAAACAAATGCTGAAATGTTGGGAATTTCAAGTTTTAGAAATAGTGAGAAATTGCACGTGCCAAACCAAAAACTTAATGTTTATAAAAAAAATGTTTACTTCATATCCATTCATGTACAACCAAATTCCTGATAATCTCAAATCACTTCCATTAAAAAGATTTCGAAGGAAGTTATTTGATTTGTTGTTAAATAAAACATATTGTAGTGTCAAGGATTTTCTTGTAGATAAGAATTTATAGTAAAATAATAATAATTATTAACCAAATATAATGAAAGTGATGGTTGCCGAGGAGTTTGTTTCGTCGTTTCTTCTGTCTGGTTAGGTTTGGAAACGGTGGTAGTTTAAGGTAGACAGGGTTAAATTTAATTATAGTTTTTAAATGTTTTGGTAATAAATAATTAAACTAGTTATAAATATAAATAATTGGCATAAAAGTTAAAGCATATGTTATTAAATAACACATAAATATCTTCACGCCAAGTCCCATACAGGGAGGGAGGAGAGAGTATCGAGTGCCAAACCTCACGATCCTGACAAACCTGTCTTGCTTCCTTCACATTCATTACCCTTTTCATACAAACACGCCGGTTTCTCGGTTTCTTGACACCACCCTCGGATAATACCCGATTGATCTGATCTTGAAATGTCAGCCTTGGTCTCCCCGGGTACCTACATCCATCCACATTCGCATTATATATCTGCTTTGTCAATCTTTCATCTGTCATTCTTTCCACATGACCGAAGCAGCGGAGCATGCCCTATCGCATTTTGACAATAACTCTTTCTTTCAATCCCACTCTTTCTCGGATCTCACTGTTACGAATGCGGTCAGCGAGCGTTATACCACAGATTTTCCGTAGTGCTCTCATTTGCACACCAAAGTATGGTAGAACATTTTTGCAACCTCTCATTTACACACATATTCCACAAATAAATAACTTTCTTTCTTTTTTTAACAAGTTGCATGAAAAAGTACATTCTAATTTTCATCTCCCATTATACTAGTCCATCAGGGTTGGATTTATGAAAAAAAGTAGGTCGGCGTTGAATATGTTTTCATCCAAAATTTCATCTCCTATTGTATTAGTCCGTCATAGTTGAATTTTTGAAAAACATGGATCTTTAGCAGTATAAATATAAAAGTTACCAAAATCGTTTTTTCAGCGGCTTATTGACAAGAACTTAACAGACAGATAAACTTTCACATTTCTAATGTTTAGAATGAATTAGCTCTTTGCGTTTCAGCGTTATTTACTTTTAAATTTGTAATCTCTTGTGTGAAATAAATAGTTAATAGAACGTTGTACCACCTAGGTCCTCCTGACGCGGAGCTGGTGTCCAATGTACGAGAGCTGTATGCCACGAGAGTCAACGACGTCCGGTTCCTCATACCTGTACTCAATGGACTCTCCAAGAAAGAAGTAAGTACACTTGTTCGACCCTGTGTATTGTTGAGACTGTTCCGTGACGCTGTCGCTCTCAGAATCGAATTGGAGCCTCAGATAATCTTTGGGGTTTGGTGTAAATTTTTTAAAAAATCTTTATTGTTAAAATTATCATATATAAATGCAAAATTAATGCTACTAGGCACTTCTTAAAATTTTTGTGAGGTAAAACACGGGGTGTAAAAATAAATGAAACTGTAATATATTATAATTACTAAGCAATATAATAAAACCCAAAAATATGTAACTGACCTAACCACTCAACAAACAAGGCCAAAAGCCTTGTTGAAATTTATTTTAACAGTTGATTAAAGAGAAAACATTTACAACCTCATATTTGTTTTGAAAAAAAAAACAATTATGGTACTTTTGACTTTTTAGATACTCGCCGCATTGCCAAAACTAATCAAGTTGAACCCAGCGGTTGTCAAAGAAGTGTTTAATAAACTACTTGGCATTCACAATCCCCACAACGAGGAATTACCAGGTATTTTACACATTATTTTATCATTATTTATGAAAATGTATAGTTAGCAGTACAAATATGAAACAGTATGGAAACTAACTACAAACACTTCAAACGGCACACTCAAACATGCGCATCGACGATGCTCTTTTTGGGGCACTGCAGTAGGGAGTGCCGTGTCAAGACAAGTTTTACGTTATTATTTTCAAAAATATTATTTATTTATGCGATGTTTTCAGAAATGCCAAGAGCGTATTCGTCTTTTGCAGGGATCAACCGACGCCACTACTTAGTTACCCATATTATTTTTGTAAACTACGTAGCTCTTGCAATTCGATTGATTAATCAAAATTGTTACTTACTCTTGAAACTCGATTTCATGCAAATTGGGAATTAGAATCGGATATGTCATTCTAAATCACTCGTCATGAGAAGCTATAAATTATGTAAACAAACATCTTTTACCAAGTATTTTCTTTTACTTCGAGACAACAATAAACTGACCATATTCAATCGAAATAAAAAAATAGACGGGTTATATGAAAGTAACAACCTATTTAATTTAGTCGGATCATATCTAACAACTGACGTTTGAGTGTCTTGGTACGGGGACGCGCCGGTCGCCGGGAATGCAAACCATCGGTTCGTCTTTTGGAAATAAACGCGTCATTCGAGTTTTGAATTTATCATTGCTTTGTTAAAATCGCGGATTTGGTTGTTATTGTTAATTTTTTTTTATTTTCGTTATCACTTTGTTATTGTTGTTAGAATTGTTAATTGTTGCCTTAATTTTTCTTTTATCCATTATTTGTTATTGTGTATTAACGTATAATGAAGCCAGTACCCAGTACATCTAAGGAAATCAATTTGCTACGAAAAAAATGTCAGAACATACGTAATTTATGATACATATTTAAATTATTAATTAATTAAATATTAAAAAAATACTTTTATCTTTGAACCAAATGTTGTTAACTCCTGAACGTTTGTTTACATAATTTATAGCTTCTCATGACGGGTGCTTTAGGTACCTACTCTTCAACACGGTACTGGTGGATTATTAACAATTAGTTTCAAAAAAATCTACAAATCACATAATATCATTTATTGTATATTATTAACATAATGTTAATATATCACTAGTATTGTGTTGAAGTGTATCTAGTATGACATACCCGATTCCAATTTCCAATTTGCATAACATCGAGATTCAAGAGTAACCCTATAGTACGCAACAGTAAATGCTTAAAAAAATAACCTTATTGCTTCAATGGAGATTAGGCAAGTATTTTATCAACTATGCTTAGTTTCCGCACTGTTGCATATTTTTACTTTGTTACCGCTGAGGAAGACAGTTCAACAAAAAATAGATTAAACGATTATCGTATAACCTTTTTTAATTATTTGTAATTTATATTCCTTTGATACTCCAAATATTTTATTGGCAATTAATATGACATAGAAATCTGTACATTATGGCGTTAGGTTTCATGTATGTTTTACAAACAAAATAGTGTTCTGTAATTAGTGTTAGTATGTAATAACTCATAATATAGAAGTAAGCAATTCATAACCGTATATCGTGTTATGAAAATGTCGTAATTTTGTGGCAATTATCTTGTATCTAGTAACATTAGACGAATGTCAAAAAAGTTTAAATTTTCAGGCAGACTGACGATCAGGCCGTTCTAGGTGTTTACTTCACTTTTGATGTTTAGTTGCTATATTATGTAATTGAATTCTTGTTTATTTTGTTTGCTCGAGTATTGAACTCCTTAAGTAAACAAGTCTGCTAGCGACCCTACCCTCGGTACAGGTACACGGTAAAGGCAAGCACAGACATTAAGGCTTGCCAATCTAAGTCAGTTGTTGTAGGTCTTTCCACCAAGTCAACTGACTGCCCTAGAGGAATAATATAAATAACTAGATTATTTAACTAGCGGTGGTCTCGCCGCAATTTTCTAAAAGCACTTCTACTTGAAAATGTTTAAGAGAGGTAAATCGGAGTTAATACTCAAATGGTTTTTTTTTAGAAACAATTGGGTTATAAATATTTTTAGATATACCTAGTCTTGCCA